>JAKWJA010001079.1:0-28015 GCA_027704765.1 Solanum habrochaites | reverse complement strand
GTGATGATGGCCATGAACTGCCCAACGTCGTTTGACCCTGTGCATGTTATTGAGGGCGGAGCATGGCATGCCATGCCCTTAGGTGATCGACCGTGTGTTCATTCCAAGGCGATGTGGCATTTCACGCCCGACGCGACATCGTCGAACCGTGTATGGCTGTCCCCAAGGGCGATGATGGCATGCCACACCCAACATAATCCGATCAATGTGGTGTTTTTTTTCAGGGTGATGATGACATGCCACGCCAATCAAAATGTTTGACTATGTGACTGTCCAGGGGAAAGAGATATGCCATGCCCAACGTCGTATCAACCCTTCCTATACTGTGCCAGGGGCGATTGATGGCATGCCACGCCCGACGAAGTAAGGGGCCAGTGTGCTGCAGAGGCAGATGAATGGTATGTAAAGGATCGCATGCGTAAACGCGTGTGTGCTTCCTAAGGGCGATGATGGGATGGCACGCTCGAAGTCGTCCAATCATGTGTGTAGTCCAAGGGCGATGACGGCATTCCACGCCAGACATAGTCCGTCCTTGTGTGCTGTCCAAAATTGATGATGGCATTCCAAGCCTGACGACTTTTGAACATATGTTCTGCCTAAGGGCCATATGGAATGCCACGCCGTCGTAGTCTGACCTTGTGTGCAGCCCAAGGGCGATGATGGAATGTGAACAACCCGACGTCGTCCAACCCGTGTGTGCTGTGCTAAGGGGCTGATGGCATGAGTCAACGCTCAATATCAATGCAAACGTGTTTTGTTGTCCAAGGTCCATGCGACATGCCGAACACCTACGTCCTCCCCGAACGTGTGTGCTGATAGAGAGCGATGAGTATATATTCATGCCACCCGAAGTAGTCTAATCTGTATGCTTGTCAAAAGGGAAAGATGACATTCACACCCCGATGTCGTTCGCCGTGTTCTGCTTTCCAATGCATGATTGCAATTTAACCGCTCCGAGCGTCATCCGACCGTGGTGTATTTTGCAAATGCATGAATAATAATGCCAAGCGACTTATCCGTTTCTGACAGCGATGCTGCAGCCCAAGGGCTATGGATGACAATCCATGCCTGTTTCGTTTGACCCCGGTGGTATTTTTTTTCCAGGGAGATACAACTTCTTTTTAAATGGCTCCACGCTTGACATCGTCCTATCCTGTTGATTTTCCAAGGGCAATTGATTTCATTTAACGCCGGCGTCACATCCGACCATGTACGCTTCCCAAGGAGAATTATAATATGGCCCCCCCATTTGTGTGGACCGCTGTTTAGCCTAAGGTGATGAAAACCTGACCAGTCTCCGATTGTGGTCCGGCTGTGTAATGCCGTCCAGGGCGATGATGACATTCATACGCCTTACGACTTCGTCCTGACCATGGTGTTCTATCCAAGGGCAAATGATGGAAATTTAATGCCCCGCCGTCATTCATCGTTAGCTGTAAAGAGCGATGATATAATTGGCCAACGGTCCCGATGTTTTGCCCGATCGTGTGTGGGCAGTCAAGGCGATGATGGCCTATGCCACACCTGAACTTCGCTTCGACGTGTGTGCTACCAAAGGCGATGATTGCAATGCCAACTCAGAGTGAGGGTTTTGAGAGAGTAAGTCCCCTCTATTTCTAACCGTTTTATGGTGTCCGAAGTGAGATTATGGAATCCATGCCATACATTCGTCATGCCCATTTGTTCATTCCAACTACAAGGATGTTATTTAAGTGGGCCAAGTTTTAGCGACCGGTATGTTTCCCAAGATATATAATAGCACACTACGTCCCGACAACGTCCCGAACGGTTTGTGCAGTAAAGGGCGATGATGGGATGCGACACCCAATCGTCGACCAGTGTGTGCTATCCAAGGGCTATATCGCATGCCAGCTCGACTTCTTCGACCATAGTTTATACTGTCGAAGGTCGATGATAGCATGCCACGCCCGATGAGTCCGACCGTTTGGTGCAGTCCAAAAAGGTTTTGATTGCTGCCACGCGCAATGTCGTTCGAGCGTGTGTTTTGTCCAAGGCGTTGATGGCATGAAACGCCCGATGGTCTTTGAAACCCTGTGTAATGTTATCTAGGCCGATGATGGGTATGTCCATGCCTATGTTGCGACTGTGTGTTATTCCAAAGGCGATGATGGCATGCCACGCTCGACATCGTCGTAACTGTGTAATGCTGTCCAAGGGCGATGATGGCATCCAAACCCAACAGAATCCATCAGGTTTGTCGTCCAAGGGTGATGTGACAGGCAACGCTCAACACCGTTTGACTATGTGTTGCTATCCAGGGAAGAGACCATGCCACGCCCGACGCGTACAACCTTCTATGCTGTCCAGGGCGATTATCGCAGGGCCACGCCCCGACGTAGTTTGCCCTGTGTAGCTTCCCAAGGGCAAATGATGGCATGTAACCATTGAATCGTAAGACCGGTGTTTAGTCCAAGGGAGATGACTGCATGCCTGCCTGAATATTCCGTCCATTGTTCTGTCCAAAGGTATGATGGCCTTCCAAGCCCGAACGTCTTTTGATCATATTTTGTTGTCTGCCCAATGGCCCACTGTGGCATGCCATGGCTTCGTATCTAGACCTGTGTGAGCCTATAGGGCGATGATGGCATTTAACAGCCCGGCGTCGTCTGACCTGCTATGTTGCTTAAGGGTTGTGATGGTATGTCACGATCGATATTTGTGCAACCATGTGCGTTGTCCAGGGCCATTGCAGGCCTTGCCACACATACCATCATCTTAACCGTGTGTGCTGAAAACATCGAGCGATGATACTCATTCACAACCGCGTAGTCCAATCTTTAGCTGTCAAATGGCAAAGATGGTCATTTAACACACAACCCGATAGAATCGTTGGACGTGTATGCTGTCCAAGGGCAATGATTGGCCTTTAATTGCCTGACGTCATCCGACCGGTGTGCTACCCAGGACCGGTTATATTGCTTTCTGCCAGTGTTGTTGTCCAAGAGCGGAGTGATGGCAGTCAACACCCACTGTCGTCGACATCGTGTATGCCTGCTAACTCATGGTGGGGGGAAGAGGGGGGGTGGGGGGGGGTGGGGGGACCTTGGAAAATACACACGTTCGCACGACATAGTGCGCGGGCATACATATCGTCGTCTGTGGACTACACCAAATGACTAAGAAGACATCGGCCGTGTGCACATGCTACACGCCTTTGGGACGATAACACGGTGGAAACACACGGGAGAGGCATTTCTATCATCTCCCTTGGATAGCACACAGGTTCGAAACGACGTCAGGTGTAGGCATGTCACCTCGGCTGGAATGCACACACTGGTCAAATGACATTCAAGCGTGGCAAAGCGCTCATTGCTCGTGTGCGCATTACCACTTGAATGACGTCGCAATTAAATCATCATTGCCCTAATAGAATACACGGTTCGGACGACGTCGAGCATGGCATGCCCTCATGCCCTTGGAGGCATACACAGGATCGGAACGACATGTGAGGGTGGGCAATGCTCTCATCGTCCGGGACGGACATTGGGAGTGGCAGGTTATAAATCTCCCTAGGCTGCACCACACAGTCAGGACAACATGGGCGGGGGGAATATACACCATCCTTGGGCACGCCCACCACGGTAGGATGACCGTTCGGGGTTAAAGCAATTCATTGCCCTTGTAAATACATGGAGGGCGACGGGGTTAAATGTCATCTTTTCCCTTTGAAAAAATAAACGATTAGACTACTAGCGGTGGTCTTGTCAATGTTGTCATGCATGTGTGATGCCCTAATCATCAAACACGGTCGAAATGACGGGCAGCGGTGGCATTGCTGCATTTGGCCCCTGGACAACACCACAGTTGCACGATGTGAGCGTGACATGTCATCAAGCCTTTAGGCAGCACACAAGGTCGGATGAATCTCGGGTAGGCGCAGCCAACAACGCCATTAGGTAGCACACCAGGTCGAGACGACGATCGGGGGTGACATGCGACTTCACCTTTGGACAAAACGCATGGGTGGATGGAACAACATCATGACGGCCTGCCATGTCGCCCTTGGATAGCATAAACAGTCAGATACGTTGGGCAGCATGACATGCCACATGGCCTTTGGCCAACCACAGGTCAACAAACGTCGGGTGTCGCATGCCATAATCGCCCTTGGACAACATAACACGATGTCAGACGACATTTGGGGTTGTGATTGCCATTTCGGTCATGGACAAATACACTTGTCAGACAACGTAAGGCATGGCAAGTTATCCTTTCCCGTTGGACTGCAACACAACGGTTTTTCAACCATAGGTTGGGTCGAGCGGCAATGCATCATACGCCTTAGCAGCACACACAGTAGGACGACAGTGAGCGTGTTGTGTGTATTACCATTATTGACCTTAGACAGAATTAAGTGATCGGATGACGTTCGAGCGTGGACATTGGCCATATCTCCTCTAGGACAGGGAACACAATGTCGGATGACATCGGGTTGGCATGCCATCATCGACTTGAACAACGCACAAGGAGCGGAAAAGCGGGTGGTGAGCATGCCATCATCGCCCTTCGAGACTGAACAACTCATGGTCGGACGACCATCGGGCATAACATGCTATCATACGCCTATGTTTAGCCAACCACGGTCGGACGGTAGGTGTTACAGCCTCATTGACTTCGACAGCACACATGGTCGGACTACGTCTGGACGTGCCATGCCAATACTCACCCTTGGACAGCAAAGACCATCGTACGAACGTTGGGCGCTGGCTTGATATCATCATTTAGACCACCACAACGAACGAATGACGTAGGATGGCAGTGCATATCGACCTTGGACTGCACCTAGGTGGGATGATATTGCACTTGGCATTGCCCATATGGCCTTGGGCGGACAAACAGTCGGATGAGGCCTCGCGCGTTAATGCTATCATCGCCCTTTGATAGCACAAACAGTCGGACGACGTCGAGCGTGGCATGCCATCATCGCCCTTGGACATCAAACACGATCGGTTTATGTAGGGAATGGCATGCCATCATCGCCCTTGGGCAGCACACACTGTCGGAGTATGTCGAGCGTGGCATGCTCGCATGGATCTTGGGCAATACACGCGGTCGAATGACATCAGGCGTGGCATACATTCATTGCCTTGGGGAAGCCCACGTTAAGGATGACGTCCGCGTGGCTGCATCACTGCCCTGGGAAGCAACACATTGGTTAGGTCGGTTGATGTCGGGCTTGACATTCCATATTACCATGGACAACACACCCGATGGGACAACTCGGGATAGGTGTGGCAGTCATCGAACTTGGAGAGCATACACAGTCGAACTAAGTTAGGCGGGGGCATGGGATATGGGACCTTGGAAAACACACACGTCGGTCGAATGAGCGAGATGGCATTCCAACATCTCCCCTGACAGCAGACCTTGAGTCGGACCGCGTACGGGCGAGGCATGCCATATCGCCCTTGACAATTACATGTCAGGGACGATGTCGGATTGGGCATTTATCACGTCGTGGCCGAACACACGGTCGGAAGATGTTGGCGTTTTGGCAATGCTTCATCGCCTTGGGAGAACACAAGGTCGACGGACTCCGGTTGTTTGTGAACTACCAATCATGCTCTTGGACAGCATTCAAGGTCGGGACAACGTCGCGTGTGGAAGGCAATTGATCTCCCTTGAGACAACATTACTCCTGATTGGTAATATTTCGTTGGTCGTGGATGTTTATCACCCTATGTCAAAACACGACGGTCGGCTGACATCAGCAGGCTATGCCCGCAGGCCATTGGGAAAACATACACGGTTGCATGATGTCGTGCGCCTGGCTATGTCATCACGCCCTTGGTAGAACAAAAGGTCACCGACGTCGCGCTGAATGCAATGCTGGGCCTTTGGGCAGCACAGATGTGGACTCCATCAGGTGGCATTCAATCATGGAATCTTGGGTTGGTTGTACCACACTATGACCAGTATGCCGTCTCGAGCTTAGCATGCCATAATCGCCTAATATGGACAGCACAACAATGACAGGACGACGTCGGGCGTGGTATGCAATCATACCCTTGGACTGGCAACACGTGGACGACGTCGAGGCGTGGCATTGCAATCTTCGCCTGGGCAGCTCACACGGTCGGAAGCGTAGGGAGTTACATGCCATCCAGTCCCCTTGGGCAGCACACACGGATCCGAAATACGTCGGGGGGGCAGAATCTCACCCTTTGACAACATAGATTGTCGTATGACGTACGACCGTGGCGTGTCATACTCACTTGGGGACACATAAAAAACAAAGACGTCGAGCATGGATGCCATTAATGTTCTTTGACTGCGCAATGGTCGAACGATGCTAGGATGTCATGCTGAATGATCCTTGGGACAACACACTGGTCAGCGATGTGTAGAGCGTGGCCATTGCGGTCATTGCGTTGGGAGGGAAGCAAAGACGGTAAGACTCGTCGGGCATGTCACCTTGCCATCATCGCCTTTGGAAGCATACCCGATCGCAGTAGTTGGCGTGTGGCATGTTATCTCACCCTTGCAACACACACGAGTTGTGTCGTAACCACGTATGGCGTGGCGGCATGACCCGCATGCCCTTCCATTCGAAAGCACCAAATGGTCAGATAAGACTCGAGCCATGGCATGCCATTATCCTCTTTGGCAGCACACATGGTGGACAAACGTCGACCTGACATGCATCATCGCCCTTGGGCAGCCAGCATACTCGGTCAGACGACATTCGGGCGTGAAATTCCACTTCTCTTAGCTAGCATACAGAGGGTCTACGTTGGGTTGTGGCATACTCATTTGTCCGTGGAAATGAACACGCAAGGTAGATACCATTGTCGAGCGGGCATGATTGTCATCGATCTTGGGCAGAGCAACACGGTCTTACGATGTCGATCGTTAATGCCATCTTTGCCCCTGGCAGACACATGGCAATTACTTCGTCGGCGTGGCATGCCATTCATCGCCCTTGGACAATATAGACGGTTTTGTAAGGACATTGGGCATGGCATGACGATCTTTCCCTGGGACAACAGACATCGTCAAACAAGTTGAGCGTGGCATGTCATGATCGCCATGGACAGACACATGATAGGATTAGTTGGGTTTTGTGGCATGCCATCATCCCCGTGGACGCATTAAGGTTCGACGATGTTGGGCGTGCATGCATCAGCCCTTTGGAATGAAACCTGGTCGAAAACACATGGGAATGGCATGCCATCATCGCCCTTCAATAACATGACAGGGTCGAAGACGTTGGGCGTTTCATGACATCATTCACCATTGAAAAATACAAACAGGGGTTCGAACGACCTGCCGCCGTGGCTACAATCGTCTTGTGGACTACAAAATGGTCGGACAACATCTGGCTACGGCATGCTACCCATCGGCCTTTGGGAGCATACAGGTGTTGGAAGGGAACAATATCGGGCGAGGCATGCTATCATCGCCCTTGGATTGCACAACCCATGGTCGACGACGCGTTTCAAGGTGGCATGTACAGCATCGCCCCGTTGACATGCACCACACGGTCATAAATCTTTGGGCATAAATACCATCCTTGTCTTTGGAATGAACACATGGGATCGAGTATGGCAAGATTTCATAATCGCCTTCGACAACCTACATTTTGGTCAACGAGTTGAGTGTGGCATGCCAATCATCGCCTTGGGAGTGCACACATGGTCGAACGACGTCAGATGTGCAGGCATCATCGCCCTTGGACTGCACACACAATTGAAACATCGGGGTAGGAAGATGTCATCGCTCTTGGGAAGCATACCGAAATGAATGACGTCGGGCATTAAATTCATCATGCCCTTGGAGAGAACAAACGGTCAGACGACGCGAGCGGGGCATGTCATCATCGCCCATTGGCGGAGACCGCCGGACGGCACTCGGCCGTAGCATGTTTTAATATCCCTCGGCTAACACACGGTTGTCACACAAACATCTGTGTGTGCATATTATAATGTCTTGGGCAGCATACCATAGGCGAATGACGTCGGGCGGTAAATGCAATTCATTGCACTGGACAAATAAACCGGGATCGGACGACGGCAGTCGTGGCCATAACCATCACGCCCTTGGAGAACAGACAAGGTGAAGGTCAACGACATCGGGCGTGGCAAGTCATCATCGCACTGGATGCCTACGAGTCTGACAACGTCGTCGTGGCCATATTATACTCGTCTTTGGCCAGAACAAAGGTCAGGATGATGGTCGGGCGTTTTTAAAAATTCAATCAATCCTTGGACAGTATACACGGGTTCGAAAGATATCGGGTGTGAATGTCATTTTTTTACCTTTGAAAGAAGACACGATTAGACTACTTCGGGCTTGGCATGATATCATCTTGGTCAGCACACATGTTCGGATGATGCGTATGTGTGGCATGTGTTTACATGGCCTTGGCAACAAAACGGTTGGACGATATGGAGCGTGACCATGCCATCACAGGCCCTTAGGCACACACACAGTGGAAGTGTCGGCGTTACATTCCATCAGCTCCTTGGGCTGCACACAAGGTATGGACTACGACAGTCGTGGCATGCCACATGGCATTAGGCAGAATACAGTCAAAAGACGTCGGCTTGGAAGGCCATCATCAATTTGGATAGCACACAAGGGACCAGACTATGTCGGGCGCCATCCATCATAACCTGGGCAGCACACACGGTCACGATGTCGATCGTACATGCCATATTGCACTCTGGCAGCCACATGGCCATACTTCGTCGGGCGTGGCATGCAATCATGCCCTTGGACAGGATAGACGGTTTTTATAGACGAGGGCATTGCATGCTATCTTTCCTGGACAGCCAAACTTAGTCAAACGAGGTTGAGTGTAGATGTCATATAACCCTTGAGACAGCACACAATGATGATAGATTATGTGGGTGTGGCGTGCATTATTCCCTTGGACAGCATACACGGTTGACGATGTCGAGAGTGGCATGCCATCTCGCCTTTGGAAGGAACACACGGTCACAGGGTCGAATGAGTCGGGCTTTCATGCCATCAAATGCCCGTGGACAAAAAAACAAGGTCGGACGACATGCACATGGCATGCCATCATCGTGTGTTGGAATGCACAAACGGTCGGAAGACCATCGGTCGTGGCATGCTATCATCGTCTTCGACAGTTACACATGGCGAACGACCATCGAGCAATGGCATGCCATCATGCCCTTGGATAGCAAACACGGCGGCACGTAGGAGTGTGCTGCTTCATCCGCCCTTTGACCTGCACACACGTCAGACATTTTCGGCGTAGTATGCTATTATACGCCTCTTGGGCAGCAGGTACACGGTCGTTAAAACGTTTGGGCATTAAACCCATCATTGTATTTGGATATGAAACAATGGGCTGACGACGTAGGCATGGTATTCCATTACTCGCCTTCGGAAAAACAACATATTGTCGAACGACGTTGAGCATGGCATTGCAATCATCACTTGGAGATAGCAAACCATGGTTCGAACGACGTCAGGTGTGGCATGCACATCAATCGCCTTCTACTGCACCACACGATTGGAAAATATCGGAGTGGAAAGATATCAGGCCTCCTGGGCAGCATACACGATTGAATGACGTCGGGCTTAAATTCTATCATTTCTTTGATAGAAAACACGGTCAGACGACGCGAGAGTGGCATGTCATCATCGCCTTGGACAACCTACATCTCCGGACGAATCGGGCATGGAGTATTTTCCTCTCCCTATAGGCTTAAAAACATGGTCAACAACATCGGGTTGTGCATATATAATCGCATTGGGGAGCAACGTGGTCGGATGACGTCAGGCGTTAAATGCAATCATTGCCCTTAGACAACATACACAGGATTGGACCACGTAAGGCGTGGCATACCATCATTTCTCTTGGAAAAAATACACGGTGAAACGACATCGGGCGTGGTATGTCATCATCGCTCTTGGGCTGCACACGCTGTCAGACAACATCGGTCGTGGCATATTATCATTGTCCTTTGGCAGCACACACGGTCGGATGATGTCGGGCGTTAAATGCAATCATTGCCCTTGGACATCATATATGATCAAACGACATCGGGTGTTGAATGTCATCTTTTCCCTTTGACAGCATACACGAGTAGAACTACTTCGGTTGTTGAATGAATATCGATCTATGTCAGCACACACGTTCAGATGACGAATGTTGGCATGTGTGGCCTGGCCTGGACAACAACACGGTGATGCATCCAAGAATGACTTGCCATCACTTCCTTTGGCAGCACACACAGTGAGGACAACGTGGGCTGTTTACATTCCTCATAGCCTTGGGCTTCCACAAGGTCAGAGTACGGACGCGGGCATGCCACATGGCCCTTAGGCCGACATCACGGTCAAAATAGTCGCGGCTGAAAGGCATCATCAATTTTTGACAGCCACAAGGACATGACTATGGCGGGGTTGCAGTCGTCATCCCCTTGGAATACACACATGGTTTGGACGATATCGGGCATGCCATCCCATCATCACCTTGGGCCGCAAACACGTCTTAAGACTTCGAGCGTTCATGCCCATCATTGCCATTGGGCAGCACCACATGCCAAAAACGTCGGGTGTGTGGAATACCATCCAGGCCCTTGGAAAGCAGAGACGGTGTACGACGTCAGGGCCGTGGATGATATCTTCCCTTGGACAGCACACAAGCCCAAATGATGTTGAGCATGGCATGTTAATTCACCTTGGGCGGCAAACATTGATAGGATTATGTTGGGTATGGTGGCATGCCATCATCGCCATTGGACAGCGCATACACGTCGACGGAGTCGAGCGTGGCATGCCATCAGCGCCTTTGGAAGGAACAACACGGTAACAACCTAGAGCATGGCATACCATCATATCACTTCCATAAACACTAACAGGGTCGAATGACATCGAGAGTTTCATGCCAACAAATGCCCTTGGACAAAACACACGATCGGACGACATGAGCATGTATTATGCCATAGCGTTGTTGAATAAACAAATGGTCGGACGACATGGCCGTGGCAGCAATCATCACCCTCGACAGTATACACATGTTTAGAACGACGTCGAGATGGGCATGCCATCATAAACCTTGGATAGCACCGCATGGGCGAAACGGACGTCGGGTGATGGCATGCCTCATCGACCCTTGATGCACACCACGGTCGGACCTTGTCGGGGGAGAGTTGTTATGTATTATCGCTCTTGGGCACAGCATTACACGGTCGTAAAACTTTGGGCATTAAATACCATCATGGTCTTTGCAATAACCACATGGGCTGACGGACGTATGGCATGTTATTCCATAACGCCATCCACAACATACACTTTGTCGGAACGACGTGTAGTGTGGCATGTCAATCATCGCCTTTGGATAGCACACACGGTCGAACGACGTCAGGTGTGGCATGCCATCATCTCCCTTGAAAGCACACGATAGGAAAACACGGGGTTGGAAAGATATCATAGCTCTGGGCAGGCATACACTATTAATTGACGTAGAGCAATAAATTCATATCATTGCCCTTGAATAGAAATACGGTCAGACGACGTCGAGCGTGGCATGTCATCATTCGCCCCTTGGACGGCCATTACACAGCCAGTGAACATCGGGGACGTGGCTGTTTTCATCTCCTTAGGCTTTATAACACACGGTCACAACATCGGTTTGGTATTATATCGTCCTTGTGCAGCATACCACAGGGGGGGGGATCGGACGACGTCAGGCGTGGTGAGTTACATCCTCTCCCTTGGAAAAAATACCGGTCAAACGACATCGGGCGTGCATGTCATCACTCCCTTGGCTGTCCACCGCTGTCAGACAAACGTCGGTCGTGGCAATAACTTATCATTTCCTTTGCCAGCACACACGTTAGGATGACGTAGGGTGTTTAAATTGCCAATTAGTGCCTTGGACAGGCAACACGGGTTCGAACGACATCGGTGTTTAAGGTCATTTTAACCTTGAAACATACAATATTGACTAATTAGGGTGGCGTGTGGCATGAGATTCACGCTCTATGTCAGCAACACGTTCGGATGACGGTATTGTGTGGATATGTGCATGGACTTGAACAACAAACACGGTTGCATGATATAGAGGTTACATCACATCACAAAGCCCTTAGGTAGCACCACGGTTGCGGCTGACGTCGGCGTTACTTCCATCATCGCCCTGGGGCGGGCCCACAGGTCAGACTACGACGGCGTGGCAGCCACATAAGCCCTTAGGCAGAAAAATACGGTAAAAAGACGTCGAATCTTGAAGGCCATCATCAATTTGGAAAGAACACAAGGACGGACTATGTCAGGGCGTGCATGCCGTCATGCCCTTGGAATACCACCACACGGTTGGAAGAAATTCGGGGGTTGCATCCAGTATCGCCCTGGGCAGCACACAAGGTCTTACGATGTACGCTGGACATGCATCATTGCCCTCTGGAGCACCACCATGGCCATCGTCATCGGGCGTGCATGCCATCAGAGCCCTGGAAGTATAGACGGTTTGTACGACGTGGGCATGTGCATGCTACTGTCCCTAGGACAGCACACATAGTCCAAACGATATGAGCATGGCATGTACATTCATCACCCTTGGACCAACAAACATTGATCGGAGTATATGGGTGTGGCATTCCATCATCGCCCTTTGACAGCATACCACGGTTGACGATGTCGGGCGTGCATCGCAATCATCGCTTGGAAATGACACACAGGACGTCCGAACCATTCTCCCGAAACCGCCGAACAAATTAGGGCTGGCATGCATCATCGACTTCAAAACATGCAATTGGTCCAACGACGTTGGGCGTTTCATGCCATCATCACCTGGAAAATACAAACGGTCGGACGATATTGCGCGTGGCATACCATCGTCGTTGTTGGACTGCACAAATGGTCGAACGACATCGTCCATGGCATGCTACCATCGCCTTTGGGGAGCATACACGGTGGAACAACATCGGGAGAGGCATGCTATTATCGCCCTTCGATACCACACACGGTCGAACGACGTCAGGTGTGGCATGTCAGCTCGCCCTTAGACTGTACACACGGTCAAACGACATCGAGCGTGGCAAGCTATCATTGCTCAGTGGGGCAGACATACACGGATCGAATTACGTTGCCACATTAAATTCCATCATTTCCCTTGCATCAGATACCGGTCGGAAGAACGTCAAGCATGGCCAGGCCACATTGACTTGGACGGCATACACGGATCGGACGATGTGAGGCGTTGGCAAAGCCATCATCGCCCTTGGACAACATACACGGTTGGACGACATCGAAGCATGGCAGATTATGTTCCCTAGGGCTGCCACCACGGTCAGACAACCTCGGGCGTGGAAATATTATCAAGTTGCTTGGGCAGCCCACACGGTTGGATGACGTCGGGCCTGTAAATGCAATAATTGCCCTTGTACATCATCACTGTCGGGACGACGGTCGGGTGTAAATGTTAAATCTTTTTCCTTTGACAGACATACACGTTAGACTACATCGGTGTGTATGATGTCTCACCCTATGTCATCCACGGTTCGAATGACGAAGTGTGTGGAATGCTGATAGCCCTGGACAACACACGGTGCACGATTTTTTTTTTTTGTCGAGCGTTGACTGCATAACAGCCCTTAGGTAGCACAAATGGTCGGATGATGTCGGGCATGGCATTCTGCCTCATCGCCATTAGGTAGAACACAGTTGGGACGACGTCGGGCATGCATTCAATTTCACTTGGACAAACACGCATGGTGGAACAACATCAGGACTGGCATACCATCATCTACCTTGGAGCATACAAACGGTCAGAATTAGTAGGGGTGGCATGCCATCATGGCCCTTTGGCCAAAACACAAGGTCAAACAACGTAGAGTGTCGCATGCAAATCCTGCCCTTGGGACAGAATACATTAATATCGGACGGAATGGGTGTTGCATGCCATCTCGCATTGACAAAAACATTGTTAGACAACGTCAGGCGTGGCAAGTATCATTTCCCTTGGAATGCACACACGATCAAACGATGTTGGCCGTGCCAATGCTATCATCGTTTAGGCAGGCACCACAAAGAAGGACGGACTCGGGTGTTATGTTAAGTACCATTCTGACCTTAGAAAGCATACGTGATTGGATGATGTCGAGCGTGGCATGCGATCCTCTCTCAGGATTGCACAAAACAGTGTATGACGTCGGTCTTGGCTCCATCATCGCTTTGGTTGAACACAGCACCACCAAGGGGCTTTTTAGAAACGTCGTGTGTGGCATGACATCATACCCTGATCTACACAGGTTAGCGACATCGGGCCATAACATGCTTATCCATCGCTTGAAGCACACCCATGGTCGGACGATGTCAAGGTGTGCACAGTCCATCATTGACCTTCGGCAGCACACATGGTCGGACTAAATCGAGCGTTCCATGCCATCCACCTTGACGCAAAGACACTCGTACGACAGTTGTGCGTGCTGGCATCACCATTTAGACCACCCACACGAACGAATGCCGTAGCGTTTGGCATTGCCATCATACCTTCTACTACACAAAAGGTGGGATGATATTCACCTGGCATGCCCATATGTTCCTTGGGGGCACAAATAGTCGGATGATGGCGGGCGTACATGATTCATCGCCCTTTGGAGAGCAAAACCGGTCGGAGAAATCGAGCGTGGATTGCCATCATCGGCCCTTGGGACAAAAACAAGATTGGTTTATGTAGGGCCATGGCAGCATATCTACCCTGGGCAGCACACCAATTTTAGACGACGCTTTCCGAGCGTTGAATGCTCGCATGGACCTTGGCACACACACGCGGTCGGATGACGTATGGCGGGGCCATACCATCACTGCCCTTGGGAAGCAAACGCTCGGTCGGTCGGATGACCGTCGGACGTGGCAGCCATCACTTCACTTGGGAGGAAGCACACGTGGTCGGTTGATGTCGGGCTGACATTAATATTTACCCTTGCAACACACACGATGGGACACAACATGAGGGCTAGCGTGCTGTATCCGCAACTTGGATAACATACATAGTCGAACTACCGCGGGCCTGGCATGCATCATGGACCTTTGGGGAAAAACACACACGGCGACTTACGGTCGAGCATGGCACTGCATATATCCCTCAGAC
Source organism: Solanum habrochaites (assembly GCA_027704765.1). Classification (NCBI taxonomy): domain Eukaryota; kingdom Viridiplantae; phylum Streptophyta; class Magnoliopsida; order Solanales; family Solanaceae; genus Solanum; species Solanum habrochaites. Next base: position 12,918 of record JAKWJA010001079.1, on the reverse strand, counting down.
AGCAACTGATGTCAGACGACGTCGGCGAGGCAGCAATCATCGTCCATTGACAATATACCACTGTCAGACGATGTCAGATTGGGAGAGGTTATCACGTCCTTTGCTGAACACACGGTCGGAAGAAGTTGGGCGTTGGGCAATGGCTTCATAGACATTGGGAAGCACAACAAGGTAGATGATGATCGGGCGTTAATTACCATCATTGCTCTTGGAAAAAGTCGAGTGTGGATAACTCATCTTTGGACAACATACAGATTGGAATACGCGTCGTGGGCATGTTAGATCACCCTATGTCACATTACGCACAATTGGGAGGACATCAAGCAAGGCATGACCGCATGGAGTTGGGAAAATACAAGGTCCGCATGATGCGTGCGTGAATGCCATCAAGCCCTTGGGCAGAACAAAAAAGGCTAGGCGAGTCGCGTTGACATGCAAATCATGGCCGTTGGGTTAGCACAAAGGTGGACTAATCAGCTGGCCTGCCAAGGACATGGGAGCAACACGGTCGGGATAAGTCGAGCATTAACAGGACATCATCACCTATGGACAGCACACAAGGACAGACGACATCGAGCGTGGCATGCAATCATCGCCCTTGGACTGCACACACTGTTGGAGGACGTCGAGCGTGGCATGCCATCTTCGCCCTAGGGCAGCACACTCAGTCGAACGATGTAGGGCGTTACATGCCATCATTGCCCTTGGGCAGCACACACAATCAAACTACATCGGGGGTGGCATGCAATCATCACCCTTGGACAACATAGATGGTCGTATGACATCGACCGTGGCATGTCATCATCACTTTGGACAACATAAACGAACATATGACGTCGAGCATGGCATGCCATCATCATTTTTTGACACCGCACATGGTCGAACGATGCTAGGCATGGTATGCTTGAATGATCCTTGCACAAAACACATAGTGGGACGACGTCAAGCATGGCATGCATCATCGCGGTTGGGAAGCAGAGACGGTCGGACACGTCGGGCATGTCATGCCATCATCGCCTTTGGAAAGCATACACAATCGCATTACGTTTGGCGTGGCATGTTATCATCACCCTTTGACAACACACACGATCGAACCACGTATGGTGTGGCATGCCCGCATGGACCTTGGGCAGCACAAATGGTCGGATAACCTCGAGCGTGACATGCTATTATCATCCTAGTGAAGCACACATGGTTGGACAACGTCTGACATGACATGCCATCAGAGCCCTTGGGAAGCACACTCGGTCAGACGACATCGGGCGTGGCAATGCCATCTTCACCCTTGGATAGCATACATGGTCGGACTACGTTGGGTGTGGCATGACATCATTGCCCTTGGAATGAACACACGGTCGGACGTTTTCGAGCGTGGCATGGCGTCATCGCATTTGGATAGCATACATAGGGTCGAACGACGTCGGGCGTGGCATGCCATCATGGCCATTGCACAACATACACAGTGGGACAATGTCATGCGTGCCATGCAATCATCCTCCTTTTGCAACACACACGTTCAGATGATGTCGAGAGTTACATGCCATTATTGCTCTTAGGAAGCGCACAGGGTCAGACTACGTCGGTCGTGACATGACATCATTGCCCTTGGACAACACAGATGGTCGTACGACATCGAACGTGGCATGTTATCATCGCCCTTTGTAAGAACACACGGATGAACAACGTGGAGCGTTGCATGCCGAGATGGACATTGGATTGTACATACGATTGGACGACATCAGGCGTTGCTTTCCCATATGACCCTTGGGCATCACACGCAGTAGGACGACATCGGGTATTACATGCCATCATCGCACTTGGGCAGCACACACGGTCGGATGACATCGGGCTTGGCATGACATCATCGCCTTTGGACAGCAGACAAGGATGAAAAACGTCGGGCGTGGCCTGCCATCATCGCCCTTAGACTGCACACATGGTCGGATGACGTTGGGCATGGCATGGAATCATAGCCATTAGGTAGCACACCAGGTCGAACGACGTCGGGCGTGACATGCCATCTTCACCTTTGGACAACACGCATGGTGGAACTACATTGCCATCATTGCCCTTGGATAGCATAAACGGTCAGAATACGTCAGGAGTGGCATGCCATCATGGCCCTTGTCCAACACACAAGGTCAAACAATGTCGAGTGTCGCATGCCATCATCGCCCTTTGACAACATACATGATATTAGACGACATTGGGTGTTGCATGCCATCATCTTTCTTGGACAACATACACTGTCAGAAAAGCATATTTTAATCGTCCTTGGGCAACACACACGGTTGGATGACATCAGGCGTTAAATGCAATCATTGCCCTTGGACATCATACACGGTTTAACGACATCAGGTGTTAATTGCCATCTTTGCCCTTTGACAGCATACACGATTAGACTACTTTAGTTGTGGAATGATATCATCGCTCTATGTCAGCACACACGGTAAGATGACGGTATGTGTGGCATGCATGCATGGCCCTTGGAAAACACACATGGTTGCACGATATCGAGCGTGACATTCCATCACAGCCCTTACGCAGCATAGATGGTCAGACGACGCCGGGCGTTACATGCCATCATCGCCCTTGGGCTTCACACAAGGTCAGACTACGACGGCATGGCATGCCACATGGCCCTTGGGCAGAACATACGATCAAAAGACGTCGAGCTTGGAAGGACATCATCACCTTTGGAAAGCACACAAGGACGGACTATGTCGCGCGTGGCATGATGTCATTTCCCTTGGACTACACACACGGTTGGATGACTTCGGGCATTCCATACCATCATCACTCTTGGTCAGCACATACGGTCTTACGACTTCAATCGTTACATACCATCGTTGCCCTTGGGAAGCACACATGGCCATACTACGTCGGGCGTGGCATGCCATCATCGCCCTTGGACAACATAGACGGTTGTACGATGTCGGGCGTGGCATCCTATCTTCCATTGGACAGCACACATAGTCAAACGATGTTGAGCGTAGCATGTCATCATCACCCTTGGACGAAACACATGATCGGATTATGTTGGGTGTGGCATGCCATCATCGCCCTTGGACAGCATACACGGTTCGATGATGTCGAGCGTGGCATGACATCATCGCCTTTGGAATGAACACACGGTCGCAACATAGAGCATGGCATACCATCATCGCCCTTCGATAACATACACAGGGTCGAACGACATCGGGCGTTTCATGCCATCAACGCCCTTGGACAAAACACACGGTCGGACGACATTGCGCGTGGCATGCCATCGTCATTGTTGGACTGCACAAACGGTCGCACGATATTGGCCGTGTCATTCTATCATCGCCCTTTGATAGTATACACATGGTCGAACGACATCGAGCATGGCATGCTATCACAACCCTTGGATAGCACAAACGGTCGGACGATGTCGAGTGTGGCATGCCATCATCGCCCTTTGACTGCCCTCACTGTCGGACTTTTGTCGGGGTAGTATGCTATTATCGCTCTTGGGCAGCATACACGGTCGTAAAACTTTGGGGCTTAAATACCATCAGTGTCCTTTGAATTAACATATAAGCTACTACGTATTGCATGGTATTTTTTCCATAATCGCCATTCGACAACATACATCTTGTCGAACGAAGTTGACGTGCATGCAATCATCGCCTTTGGATATGCACACACGGTCGAACCCGTTAGGTGTGGCATACCATCACTTCCTTGGACTGCACACACGATCGTAAAACATCGGGGTTGCAAATATCATCGCTCTTGGGCAGCATACACGATTGAATGACGTCGGACATTAAATCCATCATTGCCTTTTGGATACACACACGGTCATAGGACAGCGAGCGGGAATGTGCATCATCGCCCTTGGACGGTATACACAGGCCGACGACATCGGCGGCATGTTTTCATATCCCTTAAGGCTAACACACGGTCACACAACCTCGGGTGTGGCATATTATAAATCGTCCTTAGGCAGCATACATGGTCGGAGACGGCGGCGTAAATTCATCATTGCCCTTTTGACAGCAAACACCAGGATCGACGACGTCGGGCGGCAGACCATCATCTCCCTTGTACAAAAGAAACGGTCAAACGACATCGGGCCGTGGCATTCCATCATCACCCTTGTCTATCAAACGCTGTCAGACAACGTCAGTCATGGCATATTATCATTGTCCTTTGGAAGCACACACGGTCGGATGACGTCGGGCGTTAAAGGCAATCATTGCCCTTGGACAGCATACACGGTCGAACGACATCTGGTGTAGAATGTCATATTTGCCGTTTGAAAACATACACGATTAGACTACTTCGGGTGTGGCATGATATCATCGCTCTATGTCAGCACACACGTTTGGATGACGGTATGTGTGCATTGCCCTTGGACAACAAACACAGTTGCATGATATCAAGCATGACATGCCATCACAGCCCTTAGGAAGCACACACGGTTGGACGACGTCGGGCATTACATTCCATTATCGCCCTTGGGCTGCACACAAGGTCAAACTATGACGGCGTGGCATGCCACATGGCCCTTAGGCAGAACATACGGTCAAAAGACGTCGGGCTTGGAAGGCTGCACACACGTTCAGACAACATCGGGCGTAGAATATCATCATCGTCCTTGGGCAGCACACACGGTCGGATTACGTCGGGCATTAAATGCAATCATTGCCCTTGTACATCATACATGGTCGGATGACGTCGGGTGTTAAAAGTCATCTTTGCCCTTTGACAGCATACACTATTAGATTACATCAGGTGTGGCATGATGTCATTGCCCTATGTCATCACACACAGTAGAATGACGGCATGTGTGGCATGCCTGCATGGCCCTTGGACAACACACACGTTTGCACGATGTCGAGTGTGACATGCCATCACAGCCCTTAGGCAGCACACATAGTCAGATGACATCGGGCGTTAAATGACATCATCGCCCTTCGGCTGCACAAGGTCAGACTATGTCGGCGTGGCATGCCACATTGTCCTTGGGCAGAACATACGGTCGTAAGACGTCGGGCTTGGAAGGCCATCATAACCATTGGACAGCACACAAAGACGAACTACGTCAGGCGTGGCATTGTCGTCCATCGCCCTTGACTGCACTCATGGTTGGACGACTGCGGGCGTGCCATCCATCATCGCCCTTGGGTCACAACACCGGTTGTATGACGTCGGTCGTTACATGCACTCATTGGCCCTTGGAAACACACATGGCCTACCTACGTCGAGCGTGGCCTGCCATCATCCCCCTTGGACAGCATAACGATTGTACAACATCGGGTATGAAATGTCATCACCCTTTGGACAATTACACTGACAAACGACGTCGAGCGTAGCATGCCCATCATCCGCCTGGACTACATATACGTTTGACGACATTTAGCGGGCATGAGATATGGCCCTAAGGAAGCCACTAGTCCATATGATGTCGGGTGGTTACATGCTCATTATCGCACTTGGTAACACAAAAAGGTCGAATAACGTTGGCGGGAATGCTATCTTACCCTTGGATGCACACAGTCACCACGTTGAGCATGGCATGTCATCATCACCCTTGGACAGCACATACGATAAGATTATATCGGGTGTGTCATGCAATCATTGCCCTTGGACAGCATACACGGTCTGACGATGTCGAACGTGGCATGCCATCATCGCCTTAAAAATGAACACACGGTCGAAAAACGTAGGGCATGGCATGCCAACATTGCCCTTTGATAACATATATAAGGTCGAACGACGTCGGGCATTGCATGCCATCATCACCCTTGGACAACACACACGGTCGGACGACATAGCGCGTGGCATGCCATCGTCGCCGTTGGTCTCCACTCACGGTCCGGATGACATCGGGCGTGGCATGCTATCATCGCCCTTGGCAGCATACACGGTCGAACAAAAATTGGCGTGGCATGCTAATCATGCCCTTGGCACTACTGGTCGAACAAGTCGGGTGTTAAATACCATCATTGTCCATTGATAGAACACACGGTCCCTGACAATGTCGAGAGTTGCATGCCATCTCGCCCTTTGAAAACTACACTATCGGATATGTCGTCGGGCATCGCATTTATCATCACCCGTGGATGCCCCGATCGGACAACGTCGAGCGTGCTGCTAAGCACCTCCCTCTATATAACACCAACCCTCAACGACGTCGAGCGTGAATGTCATTATCGCCTTCACAACATACAGATGAACTATGTCGGGCGTGAAATGCAATCATGGCCTTGAACACAATACACGTTCCAACAATGTCAGGCGACTGGAATGACATCATCTCTTTGGTAATTAACTCACGGTTGGACAACGTAAGACATGACATGCCATCATAGCCTTTTGACAACATACACAGGGTCCAACGACGTCGGGCGTTGCATGCAATCATCGCCTTTGGACAACACACATGGTTGAACAACATCGCGCGTGGCAAGCCATTATCGTCGTTGGGCTACACACACGGTTGAAAACGTCAGGCGTCGCATGCTATCATCGCCCTTGGGCAGCATACACAGTGAGATGTCGAACAATAAATCCCATCATTGCCATTGGATAGAAAACACTGTCGGACGACGTCGGGCGTGGCATGCCATCATTTCCCTTGGACGGCATACATAGGGTCGGACGACGTCAAGTGTAGTATACCATCATCGCCCTTGGAAAGCACACACGGTCAGACAACAACGGGCGCGTCATGCCATCTTCGCCATTAGGCAGCACAAAAAGACAAACATTGTCGGGCGTGACATGCCATCATCGACCTTAGGCAGCACACACAGGCGGACGACATCGGGCGTTGCATGCCATTATCGCCATTGGAAAGCATACATGGTCAGAAAATGTCGGGCGTGGCATGTTATCATTGCCCTTGGACAAAACACACGATCAGACGACGTCGGGCTTGGCATGCCATCATCGCCCTTGGGCAACACACACAGTCGGACGACGTCGGGATGGCATGACATCATCGCAATTAGGCAACACACACAAACAAAGATTGTTGGGCGTGACATGCTATCATCACCCTTGGGCAGCACACACGGTCTGACGAGATCGGGCTTGGCATGCCATGATCGCCCTTGGACAACATACACGGTATGATTACGTCGGGCGTGGCATGCCATCATCGCCTTTAGAATAAATAGATCGTCGACCATGTAGAGCTTGCCATGCAATCATCTACCTTTGACAATATACACATGGTCGAACGACGTCGAGCGTGGCATGCCATCATCGCCCTTGGATAGTACACACGGTCGGACGATGTCGGGTGGGGCATGCCATCATCGCCCTTTGACTAGACAAATGGTCGGACGATGTCGGGCGTGGTATGCTATTATTTCTCTTGGGCAGCATACACGCTCGTAAAAAGTTGAGCATTAAATACCATCATTGTCTTTGGAATGAACACATAGGCTGATGACGTAGGGCACGGTATTCCATCATCGCCGTTCGATGACATACACATTGTCCAATGACGTTGAGCATTGCATGCAATAATCGCCTTTGGATAGCACACACGGTCGGATGACGTCACGTGTGGCATGCCATCATGGCCTTTGGACTGCACAAACAATAGGAAATCATCGGGGTTGGCAAGATATCATCACTCTTGGGCAACATACACGATTGAATGACGTCGGGCATTAAATTCCATCAATACCCTTGGATAGAACACACGGTCGAACGTCGTTGAGCGTGGTATGCGATCATCACCCTTAGATGGCATACACAGCCGGACGACATCGGGTGTGGCATGTTTTCATCTCCCTTCGGCTAACACACGGTCACACAACATCGGATGTGGCATAATCGTCCTTGGGCAGCACACACTGTCGGATGACGTCAGGCGTTAAAGGCAATCATTGCCCTTGGACATCATACACAGTCGAACGACATCGGGTAATAAATGTCATTTTTGCCCTTTGACAGCATAAACAATTAGACTACTTGGGGTGTGGCATGATATCATCGCTCTATGTCAGCACACACGGTCGGATGACGGTATGTGTGGCATGCCTGCATGTCCCTTGGACAACACACACGGTTGCACGATATCGAGAATGACATGCCATCACAGCCCTTACGTAGCACACAGTCGGACAACGCCTGGCGTTACATGCCATCATCGCCCTAGGGCTTTACACAAGGTCAAACTACGACGACGTGGCATGCCACATGGCCCTTGGGCAGCACATACGGTCGGAAGACGTCGGGCATGGAAGGCCATCATCACCTTTGGATCGCACACACGGACTGACTACTTCGGGCGTGACATCCCTTCATCGCCCTTGGGCAGCACAAACGGTCTTATGACGTTGGGCGTTACATGCCATCATTGACCTTGGGCATAGCACACATTATAAAATAACGTTGAGCGTGGAATTCCATTATTTCCCTTTGATAGAACACACGGTAAGACGACGTCAGGAGTGGCATGCCATCATCGCCCTTAGACTTCACAAACGGTAAGACGAGTTGGGCGTGGCAAGACATCATCCCTCTTGGGTAGCATACATGATCGAATGACGTCGAGCATTAAATTTTCCATCATTGCCCTTTGAAAGAACACACGGTCGAATGACGTCGAGCGTGGCATGCAATCATCTCCCTTGGAAAGCATACACAGGATCGGACGACGTCAGGCGTGGCATACCATCATCGCTATTGGACAAATACATGATCAAACGACATCAGGAATGGATTGTTATCATCGCCCTTGGGCTGCACACGCGGTTAGACAACGTCAGGCCTATCATATTATCATCGTCCTTTGGTAGCACACACGTTCGAATGACATCGGGCATTAAATGCAATCATTGCCCTTAGACATCATACACGATCGAATGACGTCGAGTGTTAAATGTTATCTTTGCCCTTTAACAAAATACACAATTAGACTACGTCGGGTGTGGCATGATATCATCACCCTATGTCTGCACACACCGTCGGATGACGACATGCGTGGCATGCCTTCATGGCCGTTGGATATTACATACGGTTGCACGATGTCGAGCGTGACATGCCATCAGAGCCCTTAGGCAACACATACAGGGGGACGACGTCTCTCATTACATTCCATCATCGCCCTTGTGGTGCACACATGGTCAGATTACGTCGGCGTGACATGCCACATGGACCTTGGGCAGCACATACGGTCGGAAGACGTCTGGCTTGAAAGTCCATCATTAACTTTGGATAGCACACAAGTACTGACTACTTCGGGAGTGACAACCCGTCATCGCACTTTGGCAGCAGAAATGGTGTTATGATGTTGGGTATTACATGCCATCATTAACTTTGGTCATAATACACATTATCAAACGACATTGAGCATGGCATGCCATCATTGCCCTTGGATAGAACTCACGGTAAGACAACGTCAGGAGTGGAATGCCATCATCGCCCTTAGAATGCACACACGGTCAGACGACGTCGGGCGTTGCAAGACATCATTGCTCTTGGGCAGCATACACGATCGAATGATGTCGGCCATTAAATTCCATCATCTCCCTTGGAAAGAACACATAGTGGAATGACGTCGAGTGCGGCATGCCATTATCTCCCTTGGACGGCATACACAGTCTGACGACATCGGGCGTGGCATGTTTTCATCTCCCTTTGGCTAACACATGGTCACACGACATCGTGTGTGGCATATTATAATCGTCCTTGGGAAGCACTCACGGTCAGATGACGTCGGGTGTTAAATGCAATCATTGCCCTTGGAAAGCATACACGGTCGAACGACATCGGGCATAAATGTCATCTTTGTCCCTTTGACAGCATACACGATTAGACTCTTCGGGTGGGGCATGATATCATCGCTCTAATGTCCGCACAACACCGGTAAGATGCGGTAGGTTTGCTGCCTGCATGGCCCTTGGGCAAGACACATGGTTGCACGATATCGAGTCATGCCATGCCATCCAGCCCGTACGCAGCCAGACGGTCGAACGCGTTAGGGCTGTTACCTGCCATCAGCGCCCTTGGGCTTCACACAAGGTCAGACTACGACGTGTTTTGCATGCCACATGGCCCTGGGCAGAACGTACGATCAAAGATGTCGGGCTTGAAGGCAATCATTGCCCCTTGGGCTAATACTACCATACTACTCGGGCGTGGCATGCCATCATCGCCCTTTGACAGATAGAACCGTTGTATCGTCGGGCGTGGCATGAGATCTTCCCTTGGACAACCACATAGTCCAACGAGTTGACGTGCATGTCATTCATCACCCGTGGGGGACATCACACATGATCGGATGATGTTGGTTGGGCATCATCATCCTCCTTGACAGCATACCGGTTGTGATGTCTAGCGTGGCATGCCATCATCGCCTTTGGAATGAAAACAGGGTCGAACAACATAGAGCATGGCATGCCATCATCGCCCATCGATAACATACACAGGGTCGAACGGCATCGAGTGTTTCATGCCATCAACGCCCTTGGACAACACACATAGTTGGATGACATTGCGCGTGGCATGCCATCATCGTTTTTGGACTGCACAAACGGTCGGACGACATCGGCCTTGTCATGCTATCATCTCCCTTCGACAGTATACACATGGTCGAACGACGTCGAGCATGGATGCATCAAGCCCTTGGATTACCCACACGGTGGGACGACATCGGTTTGTGGCATGCCATCATCTCCCTTTGACTGCATACCACGGTCGACGATGTCGGGCGTAAGTATCCTATTATCGCACCCCCCCCCAAAACTCCCCCCCCCCCCCCCCAACCCCCCCCCCCCGCCCCCCCCCCCCCTCTTGGGGCACATACACTGTCGTAAAACTTTGGCATTAAATACTATCATTGTCTTTGGAAGGACACATGGTCTGACGATGTATGGTCATGGTATTCGCTAATCGCCCTTCGATAACATACATATTCTCGAACGACGTTGACGTGGAATGCATCATCGCCTTTGGATTGCACACACGGTGGAACAACTTCAGGTGGGCATGCCCACATCGCCTTGGACTGCACACACGCTCGAAATATCAGGGTTTCCATGATATCATCGCTCTTGGGCATCCCCCCCCACACCCCCCCCCCCCCCCCCCCCCCCGCAAGCCACCCTCAACACCACCGCAAACCCACCACCCCCACCCCAAACCCTCCCCCCCCCCCCCTAACCATACACGATTGAATGACGTGGGGCATTAAATTCCATCATTAACCTTGGATAGAACACACGGTCGGACGAAGTCGAGCGTGGCATGCCATCATCGCCCTTGGACGACATACACAACCGAACGACATCAGGCATGGCATCTTTTCATCTCCCTTAGGCTAACACACGGTCACACAACATCGGGTGTTGCATATTATAATCTTCCTTGGGAAGCACACATGGACGGATGACGTTGTGAGTAAAATACAATCATTTCCCTTGGACAGCATACACAGGATCAGAAGACGTCAGGCGTGGCATATTATCATTGTCCTTTGGCAGCACACATTGTCGGATGACGTCGGGCGTTAAATACAAGCATTGCCCTTGGACGACATACACGGTCGAACGACATCGGGTGTTGAATGTCATCTTTAACCTTTGACAACATACACGATTAGACTACTTCGGGTGTGGCATGATATCATCGCTCTATGTCAGCACACACGGTCAGATGACGGTATGTGTGGCATGCGTGCATGTCCCTTTGACAACAAAAAAGGTTGCACGATATCGAGCATGACATGCCATCGCAGCTCTTAGGCAAAACACACGGTTGGACGACGTCGAGTGTTACATTCCATCATTGCCCTAGGGCTGCAGACAAGTTCAGACTACGACGGCATGGCATGCCACATGGACATTAGGAAGAACATACGGTCAAAAGACGTTGGGCTTAGAAGGCCATAATAAATTTTGGACAACACACAAGGACGGACTATGTCGGGCGTGGCATGCCGTTATCGCCCTTGGACTACACACACGGTTGGATGACTTTGGGCGTGACATCCCATCATCTCCCATGGGAAGCACACACGGTCTTACGACGTCGATCATTACATGCCATCAATGCCCTTGAGAAGCACACATGGCAATACTTCGTCGGGCGTGGAATGCCATCATCACCCTTGGATAGCATAGACTGTTGTATGACGTCGGGCGTGGCATGCTATCTTCCCTTGGACAGCACACATAGTCAAACGATGTTGAGCGTGGCATGTCATCATCACCCTTGGACAGCACACATTATCAGATTATGTTGGGTGTGGCATGCCATCATCGCCCTTGGACATCATACACGATTCGATGATGTCGGGCATGGAATCTGATCATCGCCTTTGGAATGAACACACAGTCGAACAAAATACGGCATGGCATGCCATCATCGCCCTTCAATAATAACATGCAACATGGTCGAACGACGTTGGGCATTTCATGCCATCATCTCCCTTGGACAACACACACAGTCGGACAATATTGCGCGTGGCATACCATCGTCGTTGTTGGACTACACAAACGGTTGGACGACATCGGTCGTGACATGCTACCATCGCCTTTGGGTAGCATACACGGTTGAACAACATCGGGCGAGGCATGCTATCATCGCCCTTGGATAGCATACACAGTTGAACGACGTCATGTGTGGCATGTCATCATCACCCTTGGAGTGCACACACGGTCGGACGACATCGAGCGTGGCAAGCTATCATCGCTCCTTGGCACCATACACGATCGAATGGCGTCGCAGATTAAATTCCATCATTGCCATTGAATAGAATACACGGTCAGACGACGTCGAGCATGGCATGCCATTATTGCCCTTGGACGGCATACACATATTCGAACGACGTGAGGCGTGGCATTCCATCATCGCCCTTGGAAAACATACACGGTTGGACGACATCGGGCGTGGTAGGTTATCATCTCCCTAGGGCTTCACACATGGTCA
>JAKWJA010001078.1:0-46017 GCA_027704765.1 Solanum habrochaites | reverse complement strand
GGCTCATAGGAAATATTATTACCCTTTTGAGCAAAATAAAGAACCAAGCTTAATCCTGGGGGTTCCTAAGCTAACCTCTAACTTAAGAAAGAAGTGAGAGAAGCAGCAGCAGTGGGTACATGGAACAGTGCTGCTCAAGACACATGACAGGGAATAAGACACGTTTCTGTCACTAGAGAAGCGAAAAGGAAAAAAGGAGGTATGGGAGCTTTTGGTGGCAGAAAAAAAGCAAATCAAAAACCAAAGGTTGTGGAAAGATTGGAGATCTGATGAACATTCAATTGCTTAAAGTATACGAGGTGGAAGGACTTGACAGATGAATCAGCATATTATCAATTGTGACAAAGGAAACAAGGTAATCTTCGATCCATATGGTTGGAAGGATAAACTAAACACACAAAAAAATTTAGTGTTCAGAAAAAGAGATAACATGTCTACACTAGATACTCCACTATCTCTGACAAAATTGGTTTGTGTTTAAGTGTGTTGGAACAAGATCCCTGTTATGGCATAACCGGTGGGTAAGCTAGCCAAGTTCATTAAACAAACTTATCACCAAGAGTTAGTTATAGGACCTGCCTTAAAATTAAATTCAAGGAGATAAGGGTGTGAAGCATGTTACTCTAGGGAACCAGATAATCATCATTTAAGTCAAACAGATGGTAAGATCAACTTGTTCTTGGAAACTAATCACATGATTATGGGGACCAATGAGAGGTTCAAAGTAGAGGGGGGAAAAAGATATGGTTTGTGCTAGTGGGATGATTACTAGGTCACACCTGCGACACTATTTTCTTGCAACAAAAGATGATGCCTTGAGGCTTTTTGTTCAGTGATGAGAAAGAAAACAAAGAATATGGGAAACAATTAAGGCAATAGATCAGATCATGGAACTGAATTTGAAAATTCAAAATTTGCCCAATTATGTGACATATCATGGGGTTGCTCATTAACATCTCTGCCCCCAGAACCCCTTAGCAAAATGGTGTGAGTAGAGAGGAAAGAAACGGAACCATCATGAAATGGCTAGAAATATGATGATCGCAAGTATAAATCACAAATCAATTCTGGGCAGAGCAAAACACTGCTTGCTACACCATTAAACCGTTGCTATGAACAGACCCTTGTTAGAAAAAATCCATATTGAATTATAAAAGAAACGCCCAAATCTATCATCTTAGGAGTATTGGATCTGCAAAGTTTCATTCATAACCACTGGAAAAAATCTCATTGGAAAATTTGATGCTCGGAGTGACAACGATCTTTCTGGATATTCTACACATTAGTATAAAGCTAGAGGTACTTAACAAAAGAACCATGGTGTAGAAGAAGGTCCATGTATTTTTCGATGAAGCAATTACTAATCTAATGAAGATGTGTTGGTTCAGTAAACATTAGCTGAAGAAATTACTGCTCTGAGCAGGAGGCAGGTCCAAGAAACCCGTTCCTCTGACACAACAACAGAGAAATACTGAACCACAAGTGAATTCGATGAGGGAGTGATATGATGAAAATCAACCAGATGTTAAGTAATGAAGAGCAAGAGAGGAAATATCAACTCCATCCTAAAAGGTCAAATACGAAGGATCCCCATCATTGAAAAACTTGCTCATGATTCTTTCTTCGTGGAAGTACCAACCCGATCAGGAATGAAGAATTATTACGCGCATAATGCATTCCCATCCATGTAGAACCAAATAAAATAAGGAAGCGCTCAAGATGAAGATTGGAATAGCCAGGAAGAAGATAACATCAATTGAAAGGAGTAAAGTATTATTGGCATCTAGTACCTAAGCCCTCAAACAGACACTATAATGCGAACTAATGGGTGTATAGGAACAAGTTAGATGGAACATCGGTAAACATAATCAGGAACAAAGCTGGTTGGTGTTCAAGGATTATAATCAGACGAAGGGATTAGATTATGATGAAACTTTGCACATGGCCAGAATGAGAAGCAATCATATTGCTTATAGCTTTCGCATCTAACATGGAGGCACATTGTATCAGATGGATGTCAGAAGTGCTTTTTAAATGGGTATTCAAGAAGAGGTTTTTGTTTAAACAACCCCCTGATTCGAGAATAATGAACTTTTCTATGATCATGTCTATAAGGCTTGACAAAGCTCTCTAGGGTTTTGAAAACAAGCTCCAGGGCACTTGATGAGTAGATTGTCAAATTTCTTTTAAGTCTATGGATATTCAAGAGTAAAATTGACCATACACTTTTCTTAAAAAAATAAAGAAAAGGGTTATCCTGATCGTACAAATCTAGTGACGATTATTATGTTTGGAAGCAACACATAAGGGTCTCACAAATTGAATTTGGCAAATCTTATGAGCAATGAGTTTGAAATGAGTATGATGGGTGAATTTTAACTCTCCTGGGCTTCACAATAAAACAAACCACCTGGAGGGTACATGGATCATCAGCAAAAAAAATATGTCAAGAATTCTACATGTTTTTTTAAAAGGGGGACGATCTAAACAGCCAATTGATACTACCATAGCACGTGCCACTAAGTTGACCATTGAAGGGAAACAGTTTTAATGTGAACAAAAAATGTATAGAGGCATGATTGGTTCACTTTTGTTATCTATGTAGTCGACTGATATCGTGTTTAGTGTGGGATTAGGGCTCCCTTTCCAAACTAATGCCTCACGAATCACCTATTCAAGCATCAGAGATTCTCGATAGATAAAAGGAACTCTGATTTAGGACTTTTTACCCAAAGTAAGCAACTTGATTTGGTTGGGTACACGTTATGCTGATTAGCAGGATACTGGGTGGTGAGTGATAGAAAAGCACTACAGGAATGGCTTCACTTGCTAGGATCTTTGTCTATCTTATGGGATCAAAGAAAACAAAAACTCAGTGGCACGATCCTGATGAGCTGGGATGTAGCAGTGCGTCTGTGTTGCGCCTCAAACTTATATGGATTAAGAAACAACTGAGTAATTTCGGGTCGTCAAAAATTGAAACAAGTTATAATTTTATGCAATAATTTAAACCTAGTCAATCAACATTGCAAAAAAATCCGGATACAACATAACGGAACTAAACACATTAAATTCGTCATCACTTCTTGAGGACCTGGCGAGAAAGGACAAATTCTATGAACTTTCTGTACTACGGAAGAACAAATCGCGGACAATTACAAAGGCGTTAGCAAGGAAGCACTTTGAAAGGAAAAGGCTGGAGCTAGGAATGATGAAGAATAATGAAGAAATTAGAAGCGAAGGCATGGACTCTCAAAATTATTTTGCATACTTAAAGGTATGTTACTCTCCTTAACTAAGATAGACTAAAATTCTAGACAAATGGCATGGGTTCCGTTCCTTTAATTAAAAAAAATCATGCATAAATTTAAAACGCCAATCAAAAACTGACAAAAAACCTTTCAAAGCATACTTTGTTCCTATTCTCAGAGAAAAGAAAAAACCTTACACTTTCTATAAGTTCTCTTAAAACTCAGTTCCTTTCTCTGTCTTCTCGATTGTTCACATTCTCTCTCAAACCTTTGCCAATCCACAAATTCAACACTTTGTTTGTTGAGAAAAAGGGCTCTTTCCTCAAATCTCTCACAAAGCCATTAATTCCCTTGTATCAAGAAAGATTACAGCCTACCCGTGTCTCTACTGATGGGCGGCGTTTAACCGATGTCTCTTATGAAAGATGCATCAGTCAGGGGGGGAAAGATAAGAATTCAAGGGTGGAGAAAGGGAATATGAGTGCACTAAGGGAGGGGGAAACACGTTTTGTCACCGACGGGAAATAGTTCTGATGATGAAAATGTCATTTATTTGAGTGATTGTGTCCCAAATCGATCTGGTTCCAAACGAAGTTCGGTCTTCTTGTAATCCTCTTGTACGTCCTTTCCCTAAAACTCAAGAGAACGATTCTCCCGCTTTCTTATTAGCAAGACACCAGGTGCGAGTAACTAGATCTGTACACGTACTCGGGATGCAGAGATTTTGGCTCAGTCGTCGACTAAGAAAAACTCGCACAAGAAACAAGTCTCCATCATCCTTAACCGTTGGTTAGAGATACAGTATGTGAATGAATAGAAAATCAGAAATAAGAAAAAAAATTCATCCAATCAAAATTTCATGATGAGTAATGATTACCCTGCGATAGTATTAGCCTTTAAGAAGAGGGTGTGTGATTAGGGGAGAGTCGTCTAGTGTCGGGGGTGGTGAGTGAGACGGATGAGGGTTAGTGATTATTTTACCAAATCAAGGGATGGACAAAAAAATGAATGCTCCAGGGGATTCCTTTAGGCGTAATTAAAATGGTATAGAGTAGAAAACTAGTGAATCTGCTATCAATGCAACGGTAACTGCGTCTTCCAATTACGATAACAGTCCGTGGAGTTCTTTACACTACTGCGGAGCTTCTGTCTCATACTTCGGTACCTAACAGAGGATTGTGAGGTCACTATGTCAAGAAGTGATTGCCTCCTAGGAGGGTAACACCTCTTCACTTGAAATGTATGTAGGCGATTCCGAAATGATCCTATCTATCTGGATATTCTAGTGTTGACAAGGGAATGTATGTGACCTCTCATCATTGTTGTTTAACGTAGTCTAGTTCATAAAATCGTCTGCTAAGAAAGCAAAAAAGGACTTGAAGCATGTACTTGGATCTTACTCTTAGGGAAACTTACTTATGTCTAGGACTCAAATAAAAATTTACCGATCTAATAATGAGACTCATATACATTAGTTGTCCAAGCTGGATAAAAAGAAAAGGGGTTTGCTTAGGATGTTTTGGGGACAAGTTTGTTTTGAACATTTTGGCGTGCCTGTAATGAGGAGTGGCAGATTCAAACATTTTGATGTTATGGGGAAGTGGATTATTATGAACATTCCTGGTTACGCCTAAAAGGATGATGTAAAACTCAACGGTTACGGGTCGCTCATATATTTTGAATAGGAGATGGAAGCTAAAAAAAGGCCTCACTCAGTATAGAAATGGAACAGATTCAGCTTGCTCATAAGTTGGAACGTGAGGGATTTATGGGCTGAGAAATTGCAGGATTAAGAAGAACTCACTCAGACTCAGGCTGCGTTACATCACGAAAGAGAAGTTGAATTCGGGCATCACAAAGTATATGGGTTTGCTAACGAAGGGATCCTCAACCTCCGCACCTCTATGGCACTCTGTTTAATCAATCACTCATCTATGCATTGTTCTAATTGGTTCTGACTAGTTAAGACTAAGAGACATTACTATTTTTGATTATATTGTGGGTTTTTTATGCTAATCTGAGTTACTAATGATTATATCTGATGCCTATATTTTAGGTATGCATGATATATACTTTGGTTTTCAATTTTTGGCTTATGGCAAAAAGGGGGAAGCCAGCCTGCAGATGATATCAAGTGTTCTATATATTGATTGATATGTATATATTGATTGATCTGTTGTGTACCTATTAAATGCAAATGATATTTGCATAGTCAAAAAGGGGGAATTGTTAATTTGAGATTGAAAATGGCCAAAATTGTATTGAACAGGGTATAACGCAAATGTTCAGTGAAATACTACAGCGAGTAGCAAGTGGTAGCGTAAGAGTGAAGCTAGTTATATATGTGGAAACTTATATGTCGTTTTTTTTTGTTATAGTAGTTTACTGGTTAAGGAAAACTACTGAAAAAAAAATTTGAGGGCAATAAGGTTGAAAAATATCCAAGTAGAAGTCAACAAGGATTTGTAGAAGAAAAAATACAAGTGATTGGTACAACGGCTTGGTTGAATTTCTGATTATAAATAGGGAGCTATTTGGTCAGAAAAGATGTGACGCACTTACAAAGGAGAGAAGTTCAAAACACGATCAAGAAGGGTGAGGAGAGGTTGATGATAAATTCTTTTGAGTGCTGCGAGTTGAGTGAGTGATTAAAGTTTGTAAGATTGTATGTCAAGGAGGTCTGTTTTACAACTGGGTAGTAGATTTGATTGAAAAGTATAGTACTTGAAAAGCATTGAAAAGTATAGAAACTAGGGAGTTAGTTATTTTATCTTGAGTAGAAGGAATTAGAGTTTATAATTCCGTAGAGCTAAAGCGTTGTTAAGTTGTATTATTTGAAATTTACAAAATGAATACAAAGGTTTGTTCACATTAATTAATGTTAAGTTTTCAAGCAAAACACAAATAGTAGTTGGTACGTGTTCCTGAAGAATTCAGGAGGGGTTGGTAGAATTCAAACATATCAATTGTAAAATTTATTACTTATGTAGAAGAGTATAACAATATATGTCACGTTGGATCTGAAGTAAAACTTGCCAGTGCTCGTTCCTGGAGATGGTTGTAATAAATAGGAAACGGCAAAGTTCTGTTCGAGGGATCCGTCATCAAATTGCACCACACAAGTATTCAATCGCTGTGGATTTGGCGACCAAAGAAGTAATTGGTGAGGAAAAAGTCCACACAGCTTTTCAAGTATCCAAAAACGCACTGCATTTATAATACTAATATGAAGTCTCAATTCTTTTCATCACTTGGAAAATAGTTAGAAAGAAAAGAAAGAAGTCAAGAGAGTATATGTATATGTGTAGGGGGAAAACCATCTGCATTAAAGTTACATTAATAATCTTCTGCCAAAACATGCCAATGGCTGGAAAAGCAAACATACCACTGTCCTCTTTGCTTGTGGCCATAATCCGTACCGCTAAGCAACCCTTTCGCTTAAAACAATGATCCAAGAAGATTGCCCATTCTCAGGAATGAATTAAACTTGTGAAGGTAACCAAACACTTATGTGGATATTTCTCTGTGAAGGTTGAACGTTCAAGGCATCAACTATGATAACAAGACATATTCGCCGTTAGATCCAACTTTACAGCAAGATGAATCTATGCTCTTTCAGATAGCACTTCAACTTCAACCAAGGACTATAAATATTTTTTCCAATTGACTCATATTATTAACTTATGATATCCTAAACATTGTTAGACCCAATCTTCATTTTCAACTGTCATTTGCGTGAATCATTCCGCATTGTGGAAATTAGTGGCGGCCAAATTAAGCAGATACACTATTTAAAGATTAGATAAACGACATGCATAAAAGTCAATGATGAAGCAGAGTACAATTTTTTATAGGAATGAACCTTCATGACCAATATTAAAGATGAGAGAAAAATTTCCCTTTCTGATTTTTCAGCAAAGCAATCCCTTAGGATTGAGCTTCATATTATATGTGGGTTCTCCACAAAACATAAGTAAGGTCTTTCAATTATATATGCTCATGCTTCTAATTTGTAACTTCTTTTCAATCCTAAGATATTAGGAAAAAATAATGGATTCACGCAGTACGATTTAGTTTCTACATCTCTTGTCGGTGATATGAACAGATTTTTTCTGTGAGTACTCAAAACTTTTCTCTATATAACTTTGAATGCTCCATTGATCTCTCTTCTAAAATTTGCCATTATCTAACCAGGGATCAGTCTGTCGATAAGGAGTATTGTATTTAAGGCACCAGAAATTATGGACAAGATGGATAAGTAAGGACCGTCTTCAATATAATTATATATGTTCTGCTTTTGATAAAAAATGTTTTCATCTTTGATACGTGGTGAAATTAGGAAAGCAATGGATTTCACTGCACAATAATGTAATTTCTTTATTGTTGTAGTTGTTATTTCTCTGTTTACATGTTACATTAAGGTCTCATTATCTTCATCGATTTTTTTGCGCTTATATCTAACCAGGGACCATCTGTCGCTACTTTGTATCTCATGGTAAGCCTCCGGTTTATATCCTCTTAGGCGAATCTGATGTTTTGGGGATGGGCACAACTTAACATCTGCATCATTTGAACACAAGGTGAGCACCAATAAAATTCTGAAATAGAACCACCGAAAATATTATGTTAGTAAAGTTATTATAGAAAATCAAATGAGACAGAAAGTCGTTAAATTTAACTAAACTCTAAGAAAGAATTAGAACGGTCCGCATAAGGAAAAAGAAATCTATGATATATTGGCTCAAGCAGGAAATAAATTTATGACTTCTCAACTTGCAGCGTATTTTGGAATAAATTTGTGATAGCCTTCCTCCGTTGCTACGTTGTATTCTGGTGATCAAATTCAAAGGGGCCATTTATCGATGTATGATACGATGAGGATTTTTACAGCACCCAAGAATATAACTTCCAGGCCAATCAGAGATAATTACTCCCACATAGAGAAGAATGACAAGAGATTCAAGAGAAATGAGGTGAGGGAGGCTATCATGCAGTGTATAGCAAAGGAAAGCTTCAAAGTGGAGGATGTGGGCAGGTGAATGATGTTAGGCAATTCCTAAATCGGTGATGCAAGATTTATGATATGAAAGGAGCTTAGGCATTGGAAGGATTCAGCATGTCAATGTGGTTGGACTCGGGATGGATATGGTGTTGAGGGAACTAAGCGTTTGCTTTGTATACGACTTCATGGACCAATGACACTCGACAAGAATATCAGCATCAGGGAGGAGGAAGTACTCTGTTAAGCTTGGCAGAGGAAATATGAGGAATCATGACATTATTTCTGGAAGGGCTCGAGGAATTGGATATTTGCATCGAGGCTGCTGTGATTGTACAAATTTGCGTTTGAAACAAACCATCAAACCTCTGTGGGATAAGAATTTCATTCCAAAGATTTCGACTTTGGGCTTGCAAAATTTATATCCAACAGGTTAATAGCATAGGGACTCTCACAGTGCTCGAGGAACGATTGGCTATGTAGCTCCAAAGTTGATCGCAGAAGCATGGGAATCTCTTATAAAGCTGCGTTTACAGCTTTGGACTGTGTTAGTTTTGGAGATTTTGAAAATGACAAAAATTGTATTGAAAGGTAACGCAACCATTTGTTTGTTCCAGTGGTGAAATACTACAGCGAGTATGCAAGTGGTTTTCGAGTAAGATGTGAAGCTTTGTATATATGGAAATTCTATGTAGTTTTGATTTTATAGTAGTTAGTGGTTAAGGAAAACTACTGAAAACAAAGTTGAGCTGCAAGACAGGTGGTAAGGTTTTGAGTAAAAGACCAAGTTAGAAGTCAACAAGGATTTGTGAGAAGACACACTACATGATTTGTTACAAGGATTGGTTGATTTCTGATTTATAAATAGGGAGTTATTTTGATCAGAAAAGATTGCGCCCTTACGCAAGATGAGCAGTTTCACAAACACGATCAAGAGAGTTGAACGAGAATTTGATTAAATGCTTTTGAGTTGATGCGAGTGCAGTGTTAAAGTTTGGAAGATTGTATTCAAGAGGGGGAACACACACTATTGAAAGGCTATCCACAAATCCTCAGAGCTTGGTCCAACGAAGTTCGTCTTATGGTATCCTATTGCAGTCTCTCCCGAAACTCAAGAAGCGTCTCCCTCTTCTACCAGCAATGACAATCAGTGCGAGTTCAAACTGTTTTGTAAACGTACTCGGGATGCAGAGATTGGGCTCAGTCGACTCTCTAAGAAAATCGGCCACAGAAAACGTAAGTCTCCCATCCTGCTTACCTTTGTAGCAGATACAGTGATGAATAGTCAGAAAAAGAGAAAAATTTCACCAATGCAAAATTTCATGATGATCTGATTACTCTGCGCCAGTATTAGCTTGAATTAAGAAAGGCGTGTGATTTAGGGGAGAGGACGTTCTGGTTCGGGGGTGTGAGAAGGGTGGTGAGATGGCTGAGGTAGTGATTATTGTTACAAATCAAGGAGGACAAAACTGATGCTCCAGGATCCTTTAGGACGGAAAATGGGAAGAGTAGAAACCAGGAATTTTATATAATGCAAAGGAACTGCGGCTTCAACTTACGAGTACGTCTGTGGAGCTCTTTTACCACTTACTATGGCTGAGATTCTGTCTTCATGCTATGATAACTAACAGGGGATGGTGGTCACTCTGTCAAGAAGTATATGGATTCTTTAGAGGGTAACACCTCTCAACTAAAAGATGTAGGCGATTCTCAAATGATCCTACTCTATCTGAAATTTCTAAGGTTTGACAAGGATGTATGTTACCTATTCATCAGTTGTTGTTTAACGTAGTTCATAAACTTCCTTCTGCCTAAGCAAGCAAAAAGGAGCTGAGCATGTACTGGATCTGACTCCGATGGAGCTACTATTGTCTAGGACTCAAATAAAGTTTACACAATTTAAACCTGAGTCACTATACATAGTTTGTCCAAGCTTGATAAAAAGAAACGGGGTGTGGCTTATGGGATTCTTGAGGTGGACAGTGTTTGAACATTTGGCGTGGCTCTGTAAAGAAGTGGCGATGATTCAAACATTTGTGATGTCATGGGGAAGGTGGATATAGAACTGTCTGGACGCCTAACCTAAAGGATTGAAGTGTGAAAATCAAAGGTTTAAGGGCTTCTCTCCACTGATATAAGAAGAGGAGATGGGAAGCATAAAAAAGAACTCAGTAGAGAATGGAAAGAGATTCAGTGTCTCATAGTTGGAACGCGTTTAGAGGGATTGATTGTGTGGAGAAACTGCAGGGATTAAGGAGAACTCACTCAGACCACACAGGCTGCAGTTACATCACGAAAGAGGACGTGAATTTTGGGCATCTACAAAGATCATGGGTATGCATATAAGGGATCCTAAACCTCTTCCACCTCTATGGCACACCTGTTTAAATCAATGAACTCATTATGCATTGTCTTATAATTTTGTTCTTGACTAGTAAGGAACTGAAGTAGACATTACTATTTGTGTATGGATATTGTTTTTATGTGAATCTTGATGTACTAATGACTTATCTGATGCTATATTTTGTATGCATATATACTTTGGTTTTCAATTTTTGGCTTAGGCAAAAGGGGGAAGAAGCCTGCAGATGATACAAGTGTTCTATATATTGATTGATATGATATATTGATTGATATGTTGTGTAACCTATTCAAATGCAAGCTATTATGTGCCTAGTCAAAAGGGGGGATTTGTTCATTTGAGATTTTGAAATGGATTGTAAAATTGTATTGAAACAGGTAAGCAAATGTTCCAGTGAAATACTACATCGAGTATGCAAGTGGTAGCGTACGAGTGAAGCTTAGTTAGATAGGAAACTATATGTATGTACATTTGTTTATGTAGTAGTGTACTTGGTTAAGGAAAACACTGAAAACAAATTGTGAGGGCAATAAGGTTTTGAGTAAAGACCAAGTAGAAGTCACAAGGATTTGTAGAAGAGAAGAAAATACAAGTTGATTTTATACAAGGATTGGTTGAATTCTGATTTATAAATAGGGAGCATTTGGATAGAAAAAATTGCGGGCACTTACAAAGGAGAGAAGTTCAAAACACGCTCAGAGAGTTGGAGAATTTGGATATAATTCTTTTGAGTGCTGCGAGGTGAGGTGTCAAGTTGTAAGTTGTATTCAAGCGTCTTGTTTTACAATCTAGGTAGTAGATTTGCTGAAAAAGTTATAGTAATGACAAGCGTTGACAAGATAGAAAACTAGGACTTAGTTTTTGTCTTGAGTCGAAGGAATTAGTTTAGAATTACTTAGGGCTAAAAGCGTTGTAATCTTGGTATTACTGAAAAAACATACAAAAATACAAAGTGCGTGTTCCAAATGAATTACTGGTAAGTTTTTTAAGCAAACACAAACTCGTAGTTAGTAAGGTTCTTGAAGAATTAGGAGGTAGTAGAATTTTCCAAACAAAATTATTCCACCAGGTAATAATATAGGGACTCTCAAGTGCGCGAGGATTACTATTGGCTATGTAGCTCCAAAGTTGATCAGAAGGAGCCAGCATTGGGGAATCTTTACAACGCTGATGTTTACATTTGAATGTTGCTAATGGAAATGCTGGACTTGAACAGAATGAAATTGACAAATAAGAGAATTCCAGGCCAATATTTTTCCTTATAATTACGATAAGTTCAACAAGGGGAAGGAGATTGTGGTGGATGAAGAAGCAAATGATGATGAAAAGAAGATGGCTTAGAAAAGCTGGCGTTTAGTTGCGTTCGGTGCATAAACACAAATTCGGATACAACGCCTCGGAGAGTAGAGTATTAGAAATGCCTGAAGGTGAGCTGAAGTGCTAGAAGTTACCCTCACCCAGCTCTTCAATCTCCAACTGATTGTCATCAGATCATGGGAAGGGGAACAATAGTTCTATGACGTTTTCGTATGATTCAATGGCTTTGTTAGAAAATACGGATGATAATCTCGTTGAAATAGACAACCAACACGTTTTCTGATTGACCATAGTGATGTAATGTTTATGTGAAACAAATATCCACCAAACAATGTTTGGGACGAAGGGTGTTGTTGCTCTGTGGTACTAGTTTAAAACACACCCTCGAAGCTGAAATGACAAAGTGTAGCATACAATAGACAAACGATCATAATACTAAATTTGCTCAGAAAATTGTTTCAAAAAATGCGCCCACCCATTAATTTTGAGGTGTGTCTGGTACGGAGTAGTTCAAGTACAAAAACATAAACACCTGATAGTTTATGGAAAATCATCTTATATATTGCTTATCTAAGAATTAGTAGTATTTTTCTAGCACATTTCGATGCCAAAATCATTAAGTACTATTTTATCTAGTCAATTATTTTAGTAATTCCTTTTGATTGAACTATAAACTGATCCATTCATTTGTCTCTTGTTATTATTGATTTAGATAGGATTTAGTCAATTTTAATTTCGGAAACGTCTTTCAGCTAAGGCATAGGAAAAGATTTAAGTCTTTTTATTTGATTACGTATTTAATTAGATCATTATCTTCTATTTTTATATTTTTTACACTTTAATAAAAAAATAAATATAAACATCCATATTATTCGAGTATGTGTTAGAAAAGTTCATTGTTGAGACCATGTTGTTTAAAAAAAGAAACAATATTATCATATAGTGATTTCAGTTTTTTACCCACTACCTTACGAAACCAACTATTTCAATTGCTTTCACGTGTTCAAAATAAGAAGTCTATAACTTCTGAACTATGCACTCAACAATATTACGTTAAAAAGAATAAATAACTTATCTCTAAAAACCCACGTGAGAATAACCAAATTTGCACCACTTTAAGAAATTGATAAACATCTTGAAATTGTGCAGCATTCTCTTCCATATATGCTTTTTTGTTGTTCTTCATTGAGGTTTTGCCAACGTCCTTCAAAAAACAATTTTATTCTTTCGTAGCTTGTAAACAATCGTCAATCAAAAGATTTGTAGGAGATAGTTCAATATTGAGACCCCCCAAACCCGCTTGAATCTACGGTAACTACTGACTATCGGATCACCTTCTTAGCGGATAATAAGAAGCACAATTTCCCACACCCTCCCCGATTCTTCTGCGAAAAAATGTTTCCTCCTTTTCGCCCAGTTACAAAACCTAACAACCTTCTGTTTTTACTTCTTACCCGTACTTTTTAAATTTAAAGCACTTATAGATTTCGCCGTCCATGTACTAGTACTTAAAAAAAAAAAAGATCAATGGACCTAAAGCGATTTTTCGGTGGAATCGTCGATTACACAGACGACCCTGTTTTGTTCCTATGGAGGCTAAGATGACTAATACTAATATCGCTATGTCATGATTAAAACACACAATAGTCTGTTAAGGAAAATATTTCATTTTTGTTTTTAAAGCTTTAAAAGGTTACCTTGATTTGACCTTTATCATGCTAATAACTGCTAGCAATAATTAATAACCTCTGGATTCTAATACCATGATCAGGTGTCTAGAAATTCGAGTAACGTAGCTTTTGTGATGAAGTTGGTTTGTCGAGTTATTAAATTAATAAATTCATGTAATTTTCCTATGAAATTACCAATTTATTCTAAACGTATCTAATTACATTAATTTTTAAAAAAATAGATATCGGATACAAGAAGTTGATGAACCTCGAATATATTAAATTAATTGTTTCGGAATACATAACAGTAGACTCATGTACATTAAATATGGCCTGCGAAATAAGTAGTGTTAAATAAATTTAAATTGGACATCGAATACATATATGTGCCTCAGATAGCAGAAAGATTGGGTCGCGTACATTCTTATGCAACTCCAAATTATCATAAGAAAAAGGAAAAAATTCTTTGAAGTAATGCCTTTTAATAAATAAATACTAATTTAGCAATACGTTTTTTTTCTTACCGTTTATTGCAAATACTATATTAATTATGCACTATCATATTATATACAAGTGGACGATTCAAAAGTTTAAAGTTTGTATGTACCATTTTACCCTTATATTAAAATAATTAAATAAATATTATAAAATATGAATTATATGTAATAAATAACTCCTTTAGATAGGTGCATGAATTAAAAATAACATAACAATTAGTACTCTAGTTGTAAAAATCAGGAGTATTGACTTAAAACCACTTAAATAATTTAATACAAATTAATATCTATCAAAGTCATAATAGCTTACTTCGTAAATTACCTAGCATGATCTTCATGTAAAGCAGAGAAGGATGACAGTTATCATGCAAAATAAACTTTGCAAATATTTTGTTATGTGTAGTATTTTTGTATTTTTTTTGTATCGCGCCTTTTTGTCCGTCATAGTATTAGTAGATTCCTTTTTAATATATGTTGAGTAATTTCTTATGATTTTGTTCTTTAATTAGAATAGTTTGTTTGTCCTACAGAAGCAAATCGTAATATACAATAGTTCTACGTGTATCTTAATTATTGATGTGAAATTCAGATGATGAGAAGAGTAAATCAGTTCATTTGAATGCTATTTGGCTCTCGATAGAGTGTTCTACTTTAGTATAATATGTTTTTGAAATTATTATTTATGCGCAGATGAGAAGAATGACTAAACTAAATGATATATGAATCCATATCCTAAAATAAAATGGCCCACCTAATTGGAGATAAGAATAGATCGTACTTATAGAGTATATATGTGATTGTGCGGGTTGTATTTTTATTTAAAATTTTTGTTTTATATATAATTATTGTCTTTATGTTATTATTGATTAGTTTGGGAAACATTCATTGCGCAAATTTTGATAATGTATCTAGAATAAGTCATTTTGAAAACGTTTATATTGCCAATTTATATTTAATTATTCCAAGAGTAATGTTATTGAAAACAGGAGTAGTATTATTCTTTCTCTTCCTAAATCATTGTGTACCAATACTTTTTAAGGTTAAAAAGACAGACGTATATGTGATATAACTGATAAAAATAATTGACATATTAATCATGTAATGGTTTAAGTGTGTTTCATAACATACCAATTGTTCTATATCATAGAATGCATAGTACCTCATTGACAAAAATCTTTTCGCATTTATAAACTTTGTATGATCAACAGTCTATCTACTGTATAATAAGCTATTTTATTGTTGAGTAAAATTTGAACGTAGCTGAAACGTTGTCAAATATCATCTATAGTTATTTATGAGCTGGACCCATTACATAGTGAGTAGTAATTATTGTCAAACAAGAATGTCTACTTTGCCTTAGAGATATTATTTTATTTTGATAATGTGATATTCTTCTGCCTAATTATTGAATTGTAATTTTTCTCATAAAATCATCTTTTAAAATTTAAAAGTTCAATGTGAAAGAGTCATTCTCCACGTATTTATGTAAAAACACTGGAGATCGTTAATTATTTTAATATGCTTTTGAAGAACCAATTTACTAAGAGTGTATATCATAGGAAGGAAATTGCACGAGTCACATGAGACGCAAAGAGAATGAGAGAAGGAGAACAAAAAAAATAACTTAGCTATATTATCTATTTACGTTCGGTATATTATATTGGTGTATTATTTAGGGAATTTAAAAGGCAAAATGGTAAACTTACTATGTGAATTTAAGCATCTTTCAATTACTAACTTTTTGTATAATAAACATTTAATTATAAAATAAGGGACAAAACGGCAAGGCAAGTTCCAGAAACTAGTATATAAAAGTGCATAAGGATGCAATATATGTTATCTATAACTATTTTTAAAAATATATTATGTTTGTGGTAAGAAGTGACAACATGTATTTACGTGTATTAAAATGCGTGGCGTATGATTAAAATCTATCCTCAAACAAACTTTGTATTATAGGTAAAGTACTAAGTACTTTTATAATATGAATTAAAAGTGTATTATAAGGTATTAAAAGGATAAAGTGACAATAAATTATTATTGTTATGAATAGTAAAAAATATTTATTGTAGTGCATTTACTAAGTTTTCAAAAAAAAAGAAATTTCGGAGATTTGAAAAAAATTAGGAAATTAATAACATAAGTAATAAATAAAAGGCGTCTATATTTATGTAATTAATAAATTTAATGACTTCTACTATATATGTAACGGGAGGATGTTATTGGCTTCATTGAGTCCATTCGAAGCCAAAAAGCGACCCATTTTGATACTTTCACTGAATGCAGATGGGAAAAACTACAGTTTTGAGATGGAATAATGATTCTACCCAATAGCGGGATGAAGTGTGACACATCAGTAACTATATCTGAGAAAGACGTATGGCGAAAGAAAACATGGACTGAAGTGGGCTGATAAAGCGATTTATTAAGGATGTTGTTCCCCATGATGTGAACACAAGCTGCTTAAACGAAAGATCAGTATGGTTATATAACTCAGTGGAAGAATGTGAGTTTCGTGGAAGATTTAGTGATATGAGAATTCACAAATTGTGGGAAAAAATTTTTATACGGATGGCAAATGGAAAAACAGGTAAAAGTGATTGATGCTTTTGACATTTTTATATGTGTGTATTATGAATGACATTTGACGGATGTAGTAGTATTTTTTTGTGTTAAGTGTGATTAGTGCCACAGAAACTTAATTAATAAAATTTTCATATTAGTGCTGATTAAATGGTTCACGCAGATTGATCTCGAAACATTAGATATTGTTTGAGCATTAGCCTAAATATGTTACATAACTCCTAACAATCTAGAGTAAGATGAAAACTCTAATTGCATGATCTGGTTATTCTCATGCAAAAATCTTTAATGGATATGCAAATACCTCTAGAAACTCCTATAAAGTTTATTTGTCAGCTGAACTAATGTTATGAGTAAGGAAGTGAAACTAACACTTTTAACTGTCTTATTACGATTCACCTGTTGCAGGCTGGAGATAAAAGAGGAAGGACGTTTTGCTTCTTAATTTCAGATGTGACACTGCTTACTATTCTGTTATAGCGGTTGGGGTTCTATGTCGAACGCATACGAAGAGAAAGTGGAGGCTAAAAAGAATCACCTGGCGCTGCTATTAGATTATTTGCATAGTTATTAATGAGACACTAAGTTTGTTCACTATTGTTTTTCCTTGACACATAAAGTACTTAGCAAACAATGATTAAGTAAGATAGCTAGCCTAAACTATATTAAGGTATTGTTTGATTTGATTGTATTCTCAAACATAATATCTCTCTTGAACAGATGAATCAGAATCAATCAGCCGGCCAAATTCTAAAGAGCTTTATTGCAGGGCACTAACGTCATGCATATGTTCCAGGGACCCTAGCGCATGTCCTAAACAATTTCTCGCTGGTAATAAGATAGGGCATGGATGCTTTGAATGTTGATAGGTAATTATTTCTTTTTAAAAATATTAAAATTGCATTATTAAGTAACTCAAACAAAATATAGTAATATCCAAATGATACAAATATTTGTAGGGGGTGTACAGCGATGGAGTAGACATTGCAGTGAAGAGAAGCAGGACATGACTTCACGTTCAAGGATTTATGAGTTAAAGATGTGGGGTCCATCCCCATTTACCAAACTTTGAATACTTTGTGCCAATTTTCAAAGGTTGGTAGAGTTGGTAGCTATGAAGAAGAAAGAAAAAAAATATTTCTGCCAATTTCACAAGTTTGACATGAGTAGTAGCTTTGAAGAAGAAAAAATTCTTCCGTCAGCCCACATTTGTGGAGGGTACTGTATTTGTTCTCATAAAAGGGAGGACGATTCTTCATTCTAAGTGGCCAAAGATTACAAAAGGAGAGAAAGAGGTGAGGCCATCACAGAGAAACATAATCTGTGAGGCAAAATAGATTTGTGGCTATATTGGTAGTAAGGTGAAAAAAATCAAAAGAGTGTTATTTCTTTTGAATATGTAGTGTCTTCAGAGTTTTACTCAGACATACAAGTGTAAAATCCTTACTATAGGATATTCCGTTGCTCCTCTCGTTCGGGAACAAATCAAGATTACTACGACTACTTCCAAGGCCAAATACTTGGGTGAAAAATAATTTTCACCTGAATTTTGGAGAGGTTGTGTAGAAGGTGAAAAGTATGTGGATCCCCAACATTTTTTCAGAAATGAACAACGTATCCCACCTTATCAATACAGTAATCTTAAGAGACTGAATCCTATGTCAACTGGACTGCATCAAGTGTTTGAAGTTTTATAAAGATAATTCCTTTTTTCCCCTTATCAAATTTAATAAATGGATCACTATATATACAACTTCATCGCATCTTAATTGGGCAAATAATGATGAAGACCTGTTACTCTAAAGGTGGATCCAAACGATTACTTGTTTATGAATCCATTATTTGTATTCTTAAGTAATTTTTCAATAAATTATTTTGTATTATCTTATGTATACACTTGTTTAATATTGCAGTTAAAACGGCCAATATAGGCTAACTCATCCCATCTGGGCTATTCATACAGATTTTGATATTTTAAAAGTCAGGCTGACTAGCTCATTTTTGTTGGGCCAGAAAATGTTGCGCCCACTCAAAGTACGTGGGCTACAGCTTCCCCGAGCCACCTCACTATTTTTTAACAATTAGATTTTTGTATATTATTAAAATAAATTTCTAATTGCATTTAAAAATATCATAAATATCGATAAACATATTATATAAGTTACTGTTACACTTTTAATAAATCTACAATACATTATCTTTTAATATTTATTAATTTTTTTTTTTAGAAAAAAAAAGTATAAAAATATCAGAACATATTAACCTAATTGTTTTTTAGTTTGGACTCTCTTTAATTTAAATTTTAAATATTACATCATATTTTTTAATACGGCCTTAGCGATATTTCTCAAGCCCCACAAATCAACAAGCTTATTCAGGCAAAACTAAAAAATTCTTTTCTTAAATGGGCTTCAAAAATCTTAATCCAGCCCTATTAAACCTCGAGTTACCAAGCCGACCCAACAGGTATCGACGTTTCTAAATGCAGTTACGTCATTTGAATATCTTGTATATATACTTTTTGTATATCATATGTATAACTGTTATATATACATGATATCCACGTATGATACATAACTGATATCCACACGCATGACATTATGCCACTGGTCAGTCCCAGATGCTTTCGGAGCTTAGGTTTTCGCTGCCAAATTATATCCATGCCACAATGAAGCATATTTACATCATCATATGCAGCGCCTGAAAAATTTGTTGTTAGCAAATATAATTGAGAAATAGAATATTGTTTAGCCTATTGTAGTTAATTTTTATTAAGATTCTTATGTGGCTATTAATTGTCAGTACCTTTTTAGTTTCGCATTGACTATCTATTTTATAGAGCTAAGATAATTACACTAGGAAGATGATTTCGACGTTCTCTTTAATGTTATATGTCAATTTGAGATTCATTTGCCACATTAATTGTAAAACAGATTTTCCTTTAATGCTAATACAATCCTTAGATCTCTTTAACGCAGGATTAGAAGAAACACCTCACTTAATATACTGATAAAGACGTGCTTGTCAAGAACACCGAAGCTGAAAGTTGCTGGATAACAGCTTACTACTGTGGAATGTTGTACCCCTAGTACTTGAACACAAGTGCTTACTCGAAAGATGTGTACGCCTATACTATATCCACTGGAACCAAATGTGTCGTTTTTGGTTGACAGATTTTAACTGGATTGAACGTTCACAGAGAGCGGGAACGACAATTTTTATAAGGAATGCAAATGGAAAACCCGGTACAAATATTGTTTACTTGTGATATGTCGTTTCAAGCATTTTTTACTGAATGTTTCCAAGCTTTAACTTTGAGCAACAGAATAATTATGATAAGAAAACACCTAACACCTTTTTATTTCGTATGAACAATGATGCCCCTGTTTCCCAGGGAAAAGAAAATTGAGTGAGGGATCGATATCACTGTTTTTTGTATTAATTCTGACAGTAGTTCTTCCGTTTTTTCCCCCCCCCCCCCCCCCCCCCCCCCCCCCCCCCCCCCCATTTATTGGTATGCATGTCTCAACGCATACAAAGGTGCCAGGTAAAAATAAATCACCTCTCGCTGCTTATAATTATTTTCATACTTTCTTTTTTCAGCCCAGCCTTAGTTTCACATTCATGAAGCAAAACCTCCTTTTACTCTTGAGACAACAAGAATAAGATAAGAATTCTCAAACGACATCGGTAATCTGATGAAGTGTTGGGTTATACTGCCCTGCATTCCATGGAATGAAAAACTCCTCCGTCTATATTCATGGCAATCAAAAAGCCTAGACAGGTCATATTTGGGAGTCCCCCCCCTCTTAATAACAAACTTTTTTTTGTTTTACAATTATATGTTGTTTAATTTGAAACGGAAAAGCCATAAAGACAGAAATTTTAGGCCTATTAGAGTAAATAGGGTAACTGTTTTCTCTACATAGTGCAGATGCTGCAAGACGGGCTCATACATGGCCAAACGCGCTTAAACCTTATCAAATGAATCCCGCATCGAGGACTAGTTTTTACATGCATCATGACTCGAGGTTGACAGTAAATCCACGGGACCTAAAAGCTAAAATGTCTTTTAACAACGCGATGACACCCAAGATCTCCGACTTTGGGTTGGCAAGGGAATTTGCAGAAGATGTTGAAATCAAGACTCACCGTGTATGCTGAACATAGTAGTATGAATAGCACTCTTATCATTAACGCTACATTTTTGTGCATATTTTATAGCTGTGCCTTATGTTGTTTGCTGTAGTGGCTATATGTCTCCCCCCCTGAATACATTCAAGCTGGACATTATTCAACAAAATCATATGTGTTCAGTTTTGGAATTTTGGCATTGGAGCTTGTAGTGGCCAAAGGAATTCGATTATCGCACCCACCTTATGATGTGGTTTTAGTAGGCTATGTAAGTATATCATCCCCTGATTATGGGACTACCTTAACACATAAGTTTCCCATTGTGCTAAACATTTACATCATTGATCAGCTTGGAAATTATGGAATGAAGGGAATGCATAGAATTCTGGATCCACTGATAGATAAACCATATGATTTGGAATGACAGTTGTAGGACGCATCCTTGTGTTGGGTATGTTTGTTATCAACGGTGATCCCAAGACATACTTCATGTTTCAGGTGTTTCCTTACTGGAGGAGAATGAAATTGAAGGTAAATTGTGTGCCCCTGGAACCTTACTTCTATAAGGGGAAACGATTCCCCAGTACAGATTCGCAAAGATAAATGGCCGAACTATTACCTGAAATCACCGGAAGTCATGATCACTATATCAAATACAATCTTACATAAAAAAAAAAAAAAAGAAAAAGCTCTCAGTACTAGAAATGACCTTTACTAATTTATTTTGTTAGAAATTCAGGTCAAGCGGGAGAATTGTTGGGTTTTATTTGTCCTGATTTCTTACAATAGGTTTTCCTTTTAGGAAAATGTTTTGGATTGACTAATTCTTTTCTTGTAGGAAAATATTTAGGACTCTATAAATAGAGAAATGTTCCTTCTAACTTAATCAGCATTCACAATGTAATCTTAAAGGCTTTGAGATTTTTGTTAGGGTGAGAATTTACGGATCACAAGTTGAAATAGGTTTTGGATTCAAGTCCAAATCTATAAATAGGACAATAGTTTCACTTAAGAAGATCGGGCAGTTACATAGAGAGAAATTTAAAACACTATCAAGAGGTTTGAAAGAGTTTTGATATTAACTTGGGGAGTGTTGCGAGTTAAGTGAGAAGTTGTAAGATTGTATTCAAGAATCTTGTTTACAATCTGAGTTTTGTGAGTAGGTTTTGTTTGACAAGTTGTAGAACTTGAAGAACATTAGAAGATATAAACAACATTAGAAATCATTAAGTGATGGGCGGCAATATTACCTTGGGGGAGAGGTTGGTTTGACAAGGAAGGAAAATTTAGAAATTAAAGTTATAAATGCCAAGGGTACGGAGGTTTGTAATCTTTGTTTGTTTGAACGGACTATAAATAATACAAAATGGTGCATCTAGTGCTCATTCAAGTAGTACACTTCAACCATTAAGAGGCAGGAGTATTCCACCTAACAATCTTGTTGCTAATTAAGATTAAAAACGGCATATTTGACTTCCTCCAACTCTGGCATTTTCCCTGAAACTTCATTATCATCTTCTGTGACTACTGCATGAACATGTTGAAGTGAAAGGGAATCAGTACAGTCCCTTTCTTGCTTAAATTGTTCATGATAAAATATAATCAACTGCTGAAAAATATCTCCATATGTTTCCCTGCTCCATTAAGTCAAAGTTTGATCTTTCTTTTGTAATTCCAATTCATTCTCACCACCTTCTTGAACGACTCATGTTCTGTCCAGAAAGTTTTGAAAACTAAGAGTTTCTTAACCTTTATTGTTCCTATGATTGGCATGACAACAAGAGGGGCATTGATCGATCCAGCCTTGGTAGGTGTTCAACATTGGAAAAAACAGCGTTAAGTGAGACAATGATTATATGCATTGTTGTTTAACTAATGTTATAAGTGATAAAAAATTGATAAATATTAATAAAGATAAGACTTAGAATCATAGGAATTTAGTTCAAAAAAGTTGAGGACTTGGTATACCTATTTTAGTATGCTAAGTAATAATTGCTTTGAAACTAAAATTTAAAAAGAAATAAAAAGAAAATTTGTAATTCACTTTGTTCAATACTTTTCACTAAACTTTTATTTTTAATAAAGTACAAAAGATACTAAAATGGGTAAAATAATTTATTTTTAAAAAGGTTATACTTTTATCATGAGTAATCATTTTTTCTATAAAAAAAATTAACACATAATTATTCTTTACAAAAATTGAGGCCCCATAATTTAGGTGGGTCTAAGGCAAAGGCCTCATTTTTCCATGCATTAGAGTCGGCTCATGGCTAGTTAGGGATGCTGCTGCAAGGAAGGGGAGAAAGGGCGTATGTCATCCACGAGGAATGGAGGGTGGGAGGGGGGGGGGGGCAGGGAAGGGGGAGGGAGTGAGCGAGGCGAGGGGGAGCAGGGGGGGGGCAAGGGGGAAAGAGGGCGGGGAGGCAAGAACCAAAACCAAGGAGGAAATGCAGGCCGCGGAATGTGAAGGAGTATTGCACGTTGTGGGGAGGATACCCTTTGTTTTTTTTTCCCTTAAAAAGTATCACTTATATGAAGAGGTGTCGGTTTTTAGGAAAAGTGCTAACTATATGAAAACAGCAAACTTTTATGAAAGGTTATGAAATTTATCGAAGGATTTTGACCTTTTCAAAGGGTTGTGACCTTTCTGGTAAAGCACAATAATCACATATTCGTATTACTCTTTGTTGTCTATAAATAGAGGGATTTCTTCCCATTTTTAACAACAAAATAGCCAATTTTCTAGAGTTCTTCTACTCTAAATCTAGTATTCTAAGTGAACTTTACTGTCATCAAGTGGTTCAATGACTCCGTTGATATAAGTACTGATACACTGGTGAGTAAGATCATTCTATAATGGGAGGATATATTTTATTAACATCGGGTACTTGAGGATAATAATTTTCTTAAGGACACATTGACATTCAGTGGGATCGATTTTCTTATTTGAGAAAAATATTTGTGTATTATTTCTAATTTGTTTTTTATTCTTTTTTTTTGTACTGCTTTAATTTTCTAGTTGTATATTACTCTTTCAAACTTTGTTTTGTCTTACCAAGTTCTCCAAAGTTTTTTTTCTAAATATATTAGGAAGACCCCACACACAATAATCACTCAAAAATAACAAGATTATATATTCTATTAAACACCTCGAGAAGTACTTGAGGGAGACATAAAATTTAAGGAGACATTGTGCATTCAGTGGGCTCAATTTTCTTATTTGAGAAAATATTTTGTCTATGATTTCTAATTTGTTTTGTATTCTATTTTTTGTACTGCTTTAATTTTCTAGTTTTAAAAATACTTTTTAAACTTTGTTGTTTCTTACCAAGTTCTCCAAAATTTTTGTTTTAAGTATCTTAGGAACAAGATGAACAACAAATAATACTCACACATAACAACTTGAATTGTCTTACACCAAATATGTAAAAATAAATCTAGAATCAAATAAATTAAATCATCATAAAAAAATTCAACTTTATATTATGACAAATTGAATTGATATTTCAACGGTGCTAATTTTAATTTTGGCATAATATATAAATATGTCCTTTAACTTGGTCTCATTTCATATTTATGCCCTTCAATTTTGGATGTGCACAAATAGACACTTAAACTTGTATACAACCCCCAAACGCCACATGACATCCTACACGAAAATTGTACATACGTGTATTTTGACACGTAGGGGTCCGTTGTGTCTATTTGTCAACTTATACAATTAAGGTTCTATTTGTTGCACACTCAAAGTTGGAGATACAAAATAAAATGAGATTAAGGAAAGGAATAATATGTATAAGCCTGTAATTGTACATGAAAAAAAAAAAAGGGTTATATACTTTTTCCCTGTCCACTCATCAGATACTCCGGCCGAAACTTCCCATCCCACCCCTACACCACCTCCCCCTCCATCGCTAGTCTTGATCGGACTCTCACAGCCCCCCTTCCCCACCCTCCAATCTCCCAGGTTCCACTCCCCCTTTATTAATTCCAGTAATTCTCATCTACTGCCACCACCCTCATTCTTACCGAACCACCTCCCTCTCCTAACGCCATCGGCACTCTCACCTTAAAATCAACCGCCTTCTTGCTCTTCACCCCCAAACTCCTCCCCTCCCACCCCAATTCAAGCCACCTGCCACCCCAACTCTTTCCTACCACTCATCGCCCACCCCCAAACCCCACCGCTACCACATACCCCCTCACCTCCCTTCTCTAAGCGCACTCTAACCGAATGATACCACAACCCCTCTAACCTATAACGTAGACTTATCACCGCCCGAAATGCCACGCGTCCCCCTCCCCTCCCTCCATACTCCACACCTCTCGCCTCTACCCCCTCCCAAAATACCCATAACTACCCACCACCCTACCTTACAAACCTCCCACAGTTCCTACTTACCCCCTCCTTCCCACCTACATATATACCCCCTCTCCTACCCCCTCTATAATCCCCTTCCCCCCCCACCCCACTACAAATAAACCCCCGATTATACGTTCTCCAAATAACATCCCCGGTCATATCTCAGTCCCAACCCAAACATTCCCCAACTCCCGCAACCAGGTAATCGATCGTAAACCCCCCCTATATCCACCCTTCTCCTTCCGAACCCCCAATCGCAGAACTATACTCCTGACACACCGGCGCGTCTCACACAACCTCTCACCGCCCCCGCCTTTCCATCCGCTCCTACATACTCTATTTTCCCTACGATTAATTTGCTTCTAATGGGAAAAAATACTAAATTTAAAAGTATATTTTCATAAATAAAACAAGTCATTCTTAAAATTGAATCCCTAACTTGACTCAAATTTCTTCTCTTGAGTACCCCATTGCCAAAACAAATTTAAAATGTCTAAACATTCCCTTATGAAAATTTACATTCTTATGACAATTCTCCATTTAACGATCATATGGGGTGGCATCATTTCATCATCATTGTCCTGTACTGTCTCTTTGGAAAAATTATAGTACTTCTTTTTTCATGAACAATGATCTTTGTTCATTGTATGGAATTTGTATATGTTTCATGATAACTTTTCGTATAAAGATATCTTGTTGTTTCTATAACAATGAATTTGATGAAACCATTTCGTCTTTTGTTCTAATTCTTTCTTCTTAGCGGGAGGGTGGAGAATCCGGTCATTGCTCTGAGGAAGAATGAGAGATAGATAGAGAGATATAGTAGACTGAGATAGGACACGATAGGAAGAGTATGAGAAAATAGATAGGAGAGCTAGTGAAAAGATCAAGTAAGAACCAACGAAGTAAACCGGGACGACAAGGGCCCAGATAAACAGAGGAAGAAAGGAAATGAAGACAGGAGAGGAGATACCGAAGACAATAGAGTAGGGAACAGGATAAGCGAATAGAGAGAGAACTAGAGAGTATAGAGATATAGAAACAACGGGGACAAGATGCAGGGAGAGGATCTGTGAGGAAGCGGGCGCAGTAGGAATAAAACGCGCCAGACATAGAAGGAAGAAAGGTGCAGAAGGAGGTTAGGTTGTGTAGGGGATTACTGATGGAGAAGTTGAGTAAGAGGAGAGGAGTATTAATTAGATAAGAGAGATTATGATTTGATAGATCAAGTGACGTCTCGGCTGGTGACTGGACAAACCCGGTAAAGGTCAAATAATGAGAGAGGGCAGGGAAGGATATACCTGCACCCAGATAAAAGGTTTAGAAATCAAAATGGTTTGTTGTAAGTGATAAATAATTTACTTGTATATGTATGTGCAAGCAAATCTGACAAATATTTAGCTTCTTTATTACTTTCTCGAAAGTGAAAGCATCTACACATAACACTACTTCTAGAATAGGTACCAAAATTTGCAGATTTCCATATTTAATTGTAGCAAAGATTGAGGCTTATCAGTTGTCTCCATTTACATTCACATGACATAGTGTATCTATTCTCCTATTGTAGCAGATGATACAGCAAATTACAAGGCTTCGGTGATGGTTTAGTTTTGTATGGTGGGGTCTCTTGATCATAGTTCATTTTTTGTAATCTTCATTTGTCTTATTTTATGATGTGTTTTGGCTGCTAACACATTACTATAGACCTAATGCATCCTTTGAATTCGCTGTGAATCTCGCTTGTACATCCCCGGTCCTTTATAGATCTCCCTTTATTTTTGTTATGTTTTTCTTTCTTTTTTCCACATTTCTTCATTCATTGAAAAAAAAATTAAATAATAAAAGGATATTATTTCTTCAAACACGGAATAATAATTAAAAAAAGGAAATTTGCCATGTACTTTGTAATTGTAATTAGAACGAATATAAAATTTATTTTAAAATAAATCTTTAGTAAAATATTATATAGTGCTGATTTCATGAGCATGATTATTAAACTATTAGATAATTTAACCTGTATTTCGAATCAGCATTCCTAGAAGTAAACATGGCAATCACAAATTTCAAAGATGGTCAGTTGAATACCATGTAAAAATATTTCTGGTCCAAAAATCAAAAAAAATCAAATATGAAGATATGAACTATATTTATTTTTAAGTTGAAGGAGGACATAGAAAAAACATATTTTGGTCTTAATCAAACTTACTAGTCAAGCGTGGTCGGGAGTAGAAGGGAGGTTTGTGAAGCGAAGTGGAATGAAAATTCCCAACAAAAAAAGAGGTTGAGAGCTTATGAACAAAAAAAAAAACAATCTTCAGGGATTTTTGAATTGTTTCCGTTGGAACACTACCTCAACCCATTGCATTCACTGTTTCGAAAGGTAGCTTATCAAACTCAACTCCAATAGAAACATCCCTGCTCATGTATATTAGTTCAGTGCTTATCAAAAATGTTTTTAGGGTGCGTCTCAACCGAGGCCAAAGTCTCGCGGGGAACAGGCAGTTCATTATGAAAGTAAGACTATAGATCATAAGCGTAATAAGTCCTTAACAAAGTTGCGAGGCATATGGATGAAGACTCGCCGCTCTAGCATAAATAAGTAAGGTGGTAAGGGGGTAGCAGAAAAGGACACGCCCAAACAGGAAGGGGATGGGAGGGGGATGGTAACGGGGGGGGGGGGCGGGGGAAGGAATTTTAAAATCATATTTGTTT
Source organism: Solanum habrochaites (assembly GCA_027704765.1). Classification (NCBI taxonomy): domain Eukaryota; kingdom Viridiplantae; phylum Streptophyta; class Magnoliopsida; order Solanales; family Solanaceae; genus Solanum; species Solanum habrochaites. The sequence goes on along the minus strand of JAKWJA010001078.1, from coordinate 18,129 downwards.
ATGCCTGGTGTCACCTGGTGTTACGGTGTCTGTACTGATATTTTTAAAAGGCATCATACATAATGTGCCTTTTGAATTGACTTCAAATCACATGTACAGCCCTCAACTTTGAAGTTGCACATCTATATAGATCTACTTAACAGCTTGTGTATAGAGTTGAACAAAATAGACACAACGTCCTAAAGGTCGACTCCTACATGTCATTGTTTGATTCTACGTTTGTAGGGACGCTATTTCATCATATGCATGTAGAAATCCTGTGTTATTATTCTTAAAGATGGAAGAAGAGTTTAAAGGCCTATTGTGCATTATCGAAAGTAAATTTGTGACGTCAAAGTTAAATGTGAAAGTGCTAATGTTATGGGCCGAATGTAATGTAGTCTGACTTTGCCAAAACACGTAATCTATGTCAATACTTTTTTTTTCGGCTAGAGTGGCAGGAGGGAAGACGGAGAGTCAAAGAAAAAAGCAAGAAGCAGGGGAGGGGGATAAGAGGGACGGGGACGGAGGGGAGGAAGAACAAAAAGAGAAAAGGAGAAGAGAGGAGCAGATGAGCTAGGAAGAGTGGGAGTATGAGAGAGTAGAGACGAGAGACTGAGAGTAGAGAGATTATATCTATATATATATGTAGTATGATGTATGTATTGCTATTTAAAACCTACGCCTTGTTGTAGTGTAGATCCATGAGGATCGAGGGCCCCGTGTGTCGGGGAGTATGCCTCGCCTGTACGGTATTAATTGTCTCGCCTCACGCCCCTGCCTTTTAAAACACTGTATATAATTGTTAACAATTACATTGAGGTTTGAAATAATAATGTGAAATAAGTATCATCAAGATAACTCTTCAGTTTTTAAATGTTTGGACTTTCGCTAAATAACTTTCTGCCTTCCAATATCTTTTTTACATAATATAATGCACATTTGAATACATTAAAAATGTTTCCATTTATATCTAGTTTTTTGTTTAGTTATTAGAATATATTTTTTATTTGTTCATAAAAATAATATTTAAATGAAGGAAAAAATGATAATCCAGCTTTTGAGTTAGGAGTTTCCCACTTCTAATAATATATGATATGATATGATATTACAGACTAGTTGAATCTAACCCATAAACGATTGGTTTTATAGACGCAAAGACTTTTGTATGTGGTTTGTTCTTAGGTTGTGCTTGGGTTATTTATTAAATGACTATTGAGCACCTTATTTACGTAAGTAATCCAGAGACGATGATTTTAGATACTAAGATATTAGACTATTCTAATTTTCTAATCGTTTTTACAGCTATCTCTATTAAATATACTTATAAGATTTTTCCTTAATCAAACATCAAATAATTTATAGTAGTACATACATTCTAGAAAGTATCTACTATACAATCTATAAGATATTTTTTGCCCCTCTAGAAAAATCAACTTTAATTTTCACAAAACCTGTGCTTGCGTCACATATAGAGTGGTGAAACTCGTACACCGAGGTATATCTTCCTCCTAGACCAAACAACATGGAAAGCAAAAGAAAAACAAGTCTAACCTCTCCGATGTTACTATGTTCCCATCAGAGATTCCTGTGAAGAAAGTAATAAAATTGGGCAGGTTTAGTTTTGGAGTTAGTAGTAAAAAACTAAAAAAAAATAATCTTACGGTATTTGGTATGACCTTTCTAGATTTTGTAGAAAGTACAGGTCTGTGATATTTGTAAAATTAAGAAAAAACTAGATAAGTTTAGAGTATAGCTATTTACGAAGAGATATCGTGTAAAAAACGTTAGTGAAGAGTCGTTACATCCTTCAGTTTGCTAGAATCATCTCTAAACAAATACATAAACCAAGGGTTTGTTGTCTCCGTCTATGTCATTTGTTAAATAATCAAGACAAGCGGTGTGAACAAACCACATAAAAAAGTTTGATTCTCATAAACAAGATTGGGTTACAGGTCTGAGTAGAGTACTAGTCATCCTATCATATTGGGATATCATTGTAAGAAAGCTCCTCTGCTCAAATTAGGATTACCATTTTGTTTGCCTTCATTTAAATATTATTTTTTTATGTACAAAATAAAAAAATGAGTTATTCTAATAAATAAAATATCACAACTAGATATAAAGGTACTCAAATGTGCCATTATATGATGTAATAAAGACTTATTGGAAAGTATAAAAGGTATTTTGTATTTAGCGAGAAAAGCCAAGCATTTGAAAACTGAAGAGTATTGCTAGAATGCATGATACTTAGTTGTTCATTTATTATTTATTGTACTTCAATGTAATTGCTTAACAATTTATACCGTGTCTTATAGACGCGGCAAGTGGGCCGTGCAGCGCGAGAGGGGACAATTATATGTACGAACATGAGAGCGCGCTATACGTACGCTAAGCCCGAACACCGGGGGCGTAAGTTCTCACTGAACATTATATGGGGCCTTCTTATTAAATATTTTTAAAAAAAACATTGCTAAAAGTGATTAGAATGACAGGTAAATCCTTACGGAGCTGAACATAACAACACAGATAATTCACAAACGATAATTTAAGAGTCTATTCTCATAACAAAGTATTTATTGCTCGTTTGTTTTATTCCTAAATTACTTAGAATTTTTTTGAAGAATGTTGACTTAATACACAACTAAAGTTCACAACCCATTTCAACACACCTAGAAACTTATAAAAGTGTAGTAGGGAGAGCAGAAACTAGCATCAGAACACAAATTAGAAAAAATACACGACATTTTCTTAAAGTAACAGTATCCATTGGGGATCAATTTGGTTGTTTATGAAGAATCTTACTGATTCCAATAAATTTTGCAGAGAAAGAAGAAGCTAAGCAAAAGAAGATAGAAAAGAAGAAAGGTGAACAAAAGGGGGAATGAACCACGGAAAGAACAGAAAATAAACATTAACTCACAAATCTAAACTTTGTAATAACACATACTAAATCTGAAATTTTTTTTGAAAGAAATAAATCAATTCACTAATGCACAGTGTCCCCCCTAAAGGGAAAATTATTTCAGTTATTTCATTCGAGATGTGGTGATCTTGGATATATGTCCGCCTCGCCAGGTCCGGTCTTTCGAGATATATCTCAAGTGGACCAGGTATCCAGTATAATTATACCCAAAATGCCAGATTAGTTTCAGCGATGCCACTCAATGACGGCAGGTAAAGTCTACAATTAGAATACTAGATTTAAAGTAGTAGAAGATAGAATTCACGCGAGGAAACACAGTCCATAAAGTTCTATTTTTAAAAAAATGCGCAGAGAAAGGAAATACTGTCACCTCAATTTATAGAAAACCAAAAAGGTCCCAAGTGCAAAAAATCTCTTATGTGCCTACTGGAAAGTCACAATCTTTTGAAAAAAGTCTCAACCTGTCATAAATGAAACGTCACAACTTTCCATAAAGTCCCAAACTTCATTAGAAACGTCGCAACCTTTCATTAAAATGTAGCAACAAGCTTTCTAAAAAAGTTGTCACGATTAATTTTACACCGATTCACAACCTTTTTTTTTTTAAACCCAATTAATCCCCGGAATGAATGGGGAAGGACATGAGGGAGGAGGAATGACTCCAAGACAAAGAAGAAAGAAACGGACAAGGCTTGTGTTAACTTATAAGCAAAAGAGTTAATCTCGCCTCTGGATTAGTAGGTTTGCCCACCTTGTAACTTTTCATGTGAACATAGTCGGAGTTTGATACCTGGTTCAATCGGTTAGATGGTATATCTGGGAAACGTAAAGATTTGGTTGTTATACCGTACAACCATAGTCATTACAATCTTAGACCCTTTTACTTATTATGTGGTTCCCACAGTATGTTCCTGCTATTTTGTGTTTAAGCCACTATGCACACACCTCCTCGGTTTTTCCATGAGTACGTGAGTATATAGGAAGAGATGGGTTTTGCACAATCATACTTCTTTGAATTCGGCTCACATTTCACATACTATAGGAAATTGCTAATGTCGTAATATCGCGTTCAGCTCTGTACGATTAGTTACTATTTGTTCAAACTCTGACTACATAACTTAGCAAATTCGTACAACCATGAAGAGGGAGGAAAGAAGAAAAAAAGGAGGAGAAGGGGTGGAGCAAGGGGAAAAAATACCTTGAGCATTAGTTCAGTCATTATGAAATGGATTGAATGCGGTTGTTGAAACATGGTGAAACAGTCATCACAATTTTGTTTTTTCTCCTTGAACTTCGTTCTTTTTCGGATCTCCATTCTGATTAGATAGATAGAGTTACCGCTTATGAGACTTTGTCCTCAGCAATATCATTATCTTAGAGGCTATTACAGTCAAACGGTTTCTCGTCTAGTTCATGGCTTCTTTTGAAGTTGCTTCCACATATATCTTTTCAGGCTTTGGACATGTGAATTCCGTAATCTTTCCACTATAGAGTAGTTATTATTAACGGGATCATGTTTAATTATGTCTATCATGATGCGACTTTCCGTTGTGTCGGTTATACCTCACTGCTCCATTGCCCCTATCTATTGCATTTTACTATCAAAGTGTATGCAATAATGGGATGGTTTGTTGGGCCACCATTTTGGGCCAAAAATTGTAATATCTGTCAAGAAATTTCGAAGTTTTCAACTGTTCACCGCCCCCGTTGATCTGCAGCACCAGCCTTAGAGATCAGTTAGAGCTAGCGATAATCTCTCTTTTGACTATTTTCACGAGCCTGCTACCTTACCATTAGAGTAAATCACATATACACTCTGGAAGTTTTACTTCATTGTCCTGTGATTCACATTTGCAATCAATATACTGTTCAATTACCTGGATTATTGTTAAAACTGCAAGACATACGGTTTTAAGTATTTCTCAAATACTCCAAATACACTTTCATTGTCATCAAAGAGTTATATTGGGACACTGGAACAGGTCAGTTCATAATAACAAAGATTATATCTGATCGCGTTACACTACTGATATACATCATACTTGTTCAATACTCTTTAGCACAAAGCAAATGTGACGTCACTCGCACTTCAATTTTTCGAAATGCAAGCTCAACATTTATTGGAGAATTGACAATATTTAAATCAAATATTTGAACTAGTAAAGGACCTTCTTTCAATGCAATTTTGAAGATCGTCGGAAAATGATAAACACCCTTAGGGAGTTTTAAGAATTCTCACCCCATATACTAAGATCAGACTGATCAGCAGCATGACTAAAGATATTTCATTCTAATACTGCCTTCTAACATAACGTTTGTGAGGCATCAGATGTCATCGTTGTATCTCTATGATTGAATCACATATCACCCATATACAAGAGCAAACAAGTGACCTGTGAGTTTTCTTTAATGTGAACACCAAGTTATCACTTCGTATTTCATTTTAAAATCATATTTGCCAACAAGGTTTGGTCCAAATTTAATATGTCATTGTTTGGGTGCTTGTTTTATGTCCGAGACATGTCGACTTCGGCTTAACAAGTTCTCACGACTTTCTTTACGTACCAGGAACCATAGAAACTCCTGGGTTGTTGTTATGTAAATTATGCTTTCACGAATTCTACGTTTTTAAGAGCATTAATGATGCAGGCCACATTCATTTGTGAATTTGGGATGTTCATATATCATAACTGCTAATATTAGCATCGACATGGATTGTATTAGTACTTATATGACGAGTATATTGATCAAACAAGATCAAAACCTTGTTTTTGCTCCTACAAGCCTTTGACAAAAGGCTTGCTCATATCCTTTTTCACAGTCTATCGGGATTTGTAATTTTACCTTGGGAGATTTCAAATCGTTAAATCCAAAAAGTTTATTTCCTGGATGGGGAAGACTTTGATGGTCTTATATTAAACCAAATATCATGTGACCCATTTTTCCCAAAAGCGATGAGTAACCAAAAAGACACAAGAAAAGTGGTACAAAAGATTCGACAGGAATTATGTCCATGAATTTAATTATTTTCGCCTCGAATCTCTGTATTTCAGTACATCAGCTTTTTCATTTGTCTCATTGTCATTTAGGACCTTTTATAGACTACTTCAAGTCTAATTTTACCGTCCACCCCCCCACTTCTTAGGCCTATTTCAATCCTTTAGAAATAGGAAACTGACTTTGGTTATGACGCTACCCCACACGTTGAAACTACTTTTAGTTGGATCATTCCTTTCCATTTTCTATATGGAATAGAGTGTGTCATTATGAACAATCACACCAACTTAGATTTAGTTTATAGAAATGACAAAATAAATAAAATGTGATTGTTCCCTTTTCCCAGTAAGAATAAGTTCCTCCAAAAAATTTTCTGTTGGTGGATAACCACTGAACATATAATACAATGCCTCTGCACGATTTCTTGGTCAATGTTAAGTTTTTCATTGGACTGAGGGAATAGGGCAAGAAAGAATTATAATCCACTTTTCAAACCACATTTCTGCAAAATGAAATTTATAGTCTCATCCCTATCATTCTCATATTTTTTTCAACGGATAGTAACACTTGCAGCAACTCATGGAGATTTGCTAAACGTTTTTATTGCTTTTCAAGGCATTACTTTTAAACAAATAGACAGAGTCTCTTGTTGTCTGGTTGTCTCTATACGTTGCTAATTGTCATTATAATGTAGACGACGACAGGTTTTCCCAATCCACGAGAGCACATATTGAACTTCATGTCGCAAACGCTAGTGTAAATCATTCTAGGAGTTAAATATCCTTGTCTACCGATATTTATAACAGATTGCTCAGCTATACTGGGTAACGATAGCACACAAAATGGACCATTTTTATTTGCTTGCACTAAATGCTTAGGCAAAAATTTCTAACTTGATCAGATTTCTGCTTACCACAGATCGGGTTTTATTTTAATTGACTTGCCCCACAAAGTACTCGTGTCATAAACGTGATCAAGCAAGCAGAGAGAGCAAATGAAGTTTGAAAACTCTTCGCGAGGGTAACTTTAGGTATCAAGTGTGGGTTTCCCCAACTGGGACAATTTGGGGCTTGATACGGAAACATGTTTTAAGTCAACACATTGTCAAAATTTGCTTTGTCTAAGGACCCTTTCTATAACTATCATTTTGAATTGTCTAGTAGAAACTATTCCACTGGACAAAGTTTAATCGGGGTCCACTTAAGGCGATATAAGTCCACATTGCTTCATTTGCAAAACATGAAAGGACTATTCACACAATATTGCATGTTATAGACATTATCTAGACAGATCTTACATGAAAAATCACAAGTGAACAATTTCTCATATAGGAAGAACTCGCATAGCATTCTTGAACAAGTAGACATATAATTTTGGTAGTTTCATATAGTAAGACAACATATACTAGTACTAGAGAAACTAACAACCAACAAGTACCAAATAGCGACTTTATGATTGCGTGCGGGCTAATAAATAATACAAAAGATACTGAATTTACATATCTTTTTCTCCAAATAGAATTAGAACCAAAGCCTAAGTTACTTTTTCATAAGCAAAGAATCCTCACATTTTAAATCATGATCTAAAAAAAAAAGTCCAAGGATTGAAAACCAAATTTTTTCACATATTTCCCAGTCATCAAAGTTTAAGGGCTGTATGAAACCTATTTGGAAAATATTATCTACGAAAGAATTATCAAATTTTTCCAATGTCTTGAACAATATTTACATAGTTGTAAAAGTTTCATCACATAGGCGCACACAACCTTAGCTCAAGTTAAGTCATGTGCGTATTTCTGTTTGCTCTATCACGAACTTGACATACTGAAATTTATTGAAAATCAAAAGATACACCACAGATGAGTCTAATTTATTCAGAGTAGCAAAATACAAAAAAATTTAATCAACATAACATTTTTGACACAACTAGTTTATCAAACAAAACCTATGTATCTTCAGTTTTGCAAACTAATAGAATTGTAAAGGCAATAATATTTGGCCAAGTTAAATTTCATTCTGCAATGATTAAAAAATCAAAGAGATAAACTCTTAAAACTATTTTCCTTCTTAGACAAATAATAAGAAGGTACTTGTAATCTGTAAAGCGAATACACAAATTTTTTTCTGTTACATTTTGCACTTCAACCTTGCTAAACAACAGCAACGGATTATGGAGAAGGACCTGCATTTATCTTCTACTTACATGACAGATTCTTCAATCAGATAGAATACAAAAAATACTAACAAATAATAATTTTCCTTTAATATTGTGTTTTAATTTTGTATTCATAATATACTTAGAACAAAAAATTTGAAGAAAGCCCTTGATAATAAGAAAAAAGTTCTTAGAACATTTGCACATCTAGAAAATTTAAACAAGTAGTTAGAGAGAAACCTAGATCAAGAAACAGATAAGAAAAATATATCGAGAACTATTTTTCTTAAAAATAAATTTTTGGGTCCATATGGTATTTAAAGAATCTTGTTGATTCCAACAAATGTTGCAGAAGCATAAGTTACCAAAGTTTAACTGAAGCCATCGTGGAAGAACCAGAAGAAAGAAATCAGAAGAATAAGAAATAGAAGTTAATTCACAAATCGAAAAAAAGTCTTGAACACATTACCAGATATCTAAAAAAAACTAGAAAGAAGATCAAAATGTCATCCGAAGATGACACTTGTCCCTTAAGGAAGTTATTCCCCTGCTTTAGGATCCGAGGTTTGATTTGGATATTCAGGTCCATCAATGGCACACAGTGTCTATTGATACCCAAAACGCTATGTGGTCGGTGTCAAGCGAGACCATCAATCACGCACGAAAGTAGAATATAGATTTAGAAGTAGTAGAAAAAGGTCCAGAAAATGTGTATATTTTTAAAACTGACGACGGAACTTACCTCGAATTTATAGATGAAAACATAATGGTTGTCGGAATAAGCTCTTATTATGCCCGTACCGGACAAGGTCACAAACCGTTGGAAAAGCATCACCATCTATTTGGAAAGGTCGTCTATCTTTCTTAAAAAGTCACCAACTATTCATGAAAATCGCAAACCTTTCATAAAAGTGACAACTCATAAAGTCGCAACTCTTCATTTTCATTCACACGTTAATTATACCGCAACAAGTTATTCTTTTTCTAGTTTCATCATCTTTAGTGTTGAATATTGAATATTAGTCCCTGCCCGGGCTTGGTAGCAGAACGAATTTCTCGATTTTATTTATCTTTGCTTATTTCTACCAGTATTCCCGTGTGAATCGATTTAACTGGACTCTTTAGAGAGATTTGTGTTTTATTGTTCAATAATCAAGAGGGGGGATGTTTTTAAAACTTTTGGTATCTTAACAGATTTATTCGATTATCCTTGATTAAAATAAATATAGTTCCTACATTTAATTACTATAGAATCGAACGTGGGGAAATGCGAACAAGGTAGATGATAGAATAGAGATATATATAGATATGATTATAGATTGATGAGGATGCAGAGAGAGAGGGAGTATATACTAGACCTCTTTTGTTATAGAGATTATACTGACGTACCGAATAATCTTGATGTTATCATATCGCGATGAATGAATCGAATGTCTTTAAATCCAACTTCAACTAATAAATGATGCATTAGGTGCAGGACATGACGTTATTTATTGTAAAATTTATTTTCTTAATGGTAATTTATGAATTAGTAATGACTTTCCTACTTCTTCATTGTTTATCACTTGGAAATGACGTTCCATCTTCTTTTTCATCTAAAGTTTCACTATTTTTGATAATGTAATACAAATGAAATGAGTACATGAATTCTCTAGCTCCACAATTAATTTCTTTTTTAGTTTTATTTTTGAATGGAAAAAATAGTCAAATTAATTTTGTATGTTTCATGTGTTATAATATTTTAATTTAATGAACGATATTTTCATAATTCAACTTTGAACTCAAAATCTTCTTACTTTTAATATCATATGAATGATATGATATACCCCCTTCTCCTATTAATTCAACTTCAAATATTTTTGTTCCAAATAAAATATTTCTTTTTTTTTCCTCATACTTCTCTTTTTATGGTTGAAGAATTTCAGGGAAGCAAAGTGTGTTTTCCTCAAAAGCATGAAATGGAGTTTGAAAATTTAGCTAACGAGGAAGAAGTAGAAGATGAATATAACTTTCAAATTCATCGTTATGACAAGAAGGTATCCATGGTACGGAAAGTAATCACGACGCAAGACAAAAATTTCATACCAATGAACAAAGCTTCATTGTCCAATGAAAATAAATATTTTATTCGTTTAAAAAAGAATGACTTAATTTGTTAGAAAACGGAGTTTAAGAAAGAAATAAGATTTTTTAATCTTGTAGTTCTAAATAAAGTTATGTCAAATACATCAAAATGTCATTTAATCTTGTGGTCTAAAACATGTCATATGGAAATTAGACTTAAATTGTTATCAAAGAAGAAAAGAAGTCATTATTTTTAAACATACTAAAATAGAAATTGGACATTCTTTTTTAAATAGAGGGAGTACAACTTTTTTGAAGATGAGTACATATATGACAACGACGATATTGAAATAGTACCTCCCCATATGATAATTAGACGGATAATTTTAAGAAGAATGATGACAATTTTAATTTCTATCGGCTATGGAGGGATGATCAAGAGAATGAATTTGAGTCAAATAAAGGACTCAATTCTAAGGATGATTAGTTTTATTGAAACATGACTTTAGAGTTTAGTTTCTTTTTCGTATTAGAAACAAATAAATGATTAGGAAAAAAGGTAGATAGAAAAGAGAAAAAAGTCGTTCTTTTTTTTTTATTGTAAATGTAACACACTAACACTGATGGAATATCAATTCAATAACTTTGTGTATTTATGCTTTTGTAATGAGTACGAATTTCAAATTAAGAATTTTAAAACTGAGATCAAACACAAAGCTTGTTAAAAATATAATAAGAAAATGCAGACATATAAAATGGGAAAGACTAAATATATGATATTAAAGGAAATTTTAGTAGCTAAGTTGATTGACTACCTGAAAATTTGTTGATGAAAGTTCGATTTCCCACTTGTAGTCTCCTTCCTCATTTTCCTTTTCAATAACAATTAAAAATCATTGTTAAAATAAATAATACAAAGAAAAATCAAATCATTCAACATTCAATGAGCAAATAAATAGAGTTACCCCATTTAACCAATATTAAATAATTTCAATCATATTTTGTGATTTCTTTATCTTCACTCCTTTTCTGGATGATTGTTGAGGAAACATCCTCTCAGATTTACGTATATTCATGCTAAATTTCATAATAAATGGGTAACTGAAAAAGAAATTTTGAAATGATAAGGACATACAAATTTACAGGTGAACAATCAATGCTTGAAGAGTTTCTTACCTTCTCTCTTCTCTATGAGTATGCTTACAAAAGCACTGCCAATCCCTTTGAACAAGATTCCTGCAAGCTTGGATCAGTTGTGCTTGAGGGTGATTAGAGGAAATCAGTTAGGGCTTTTGGCTGAAAGGGAGAGAAATAGGATAGTTGGAGGCGATTAGAGAAAGTAAAATAAATTAGGGCTTACGATAGAATAATGTGGGTCACCTAGTTAATTAAAATGAAAAGCGAAATTTACGAGGATCAATTGGGTTGGATTTTATGTTTTTCTTAGATGGGTCATGAATTGGATCAATTTATGAGTTAAAAGTAGATGTGAATTTTGGCTAAAAGTTAGCATAATTCAACCAATTTTTCTAAAAGAGCTTGATAATTTTATTTACGTATATTATTTAAATATTAAAATATTACCACGAGAATATAAGATGATACTGATAAAAAGGTATAAAATAATGATAAATATAATCATTAGTTGAGTACAGAAGTACAAATACATATATAACTTTGTTAAAATTATAAATGTAATTAAAATATTAAGAAATGTGTATAATAATATGATAATAATAATAATAAGAAGAAAATATAGTAATATATAATATTGTAATATAGAGAATATTATTTTTAAATATAATATGAGTGATAAAATATTACATAAAAATCTGAATCGAGCTATAAGAATGTAGGAATTTTGCAACAATTTTCTTGTATTGATATTTCAATATTGTTGCCAGAAGTGCTTTTGGCAATAAGAAAAAAAAAAGTTGAAGTGTTGATGTAAATATCATTGGAAAAAGATTATGCAACGATAAATAATAGAAAAACTTGCATATATATCAAACATAATTCCAAAATTGTATTTGTATGTTACAACTATAGCTTCATAACAAATTTTATATTTGCTATGATTTGTATAATTCGCTAGAAACATTCAATTTTATAGAAATTATTCAATTTTCTATAAATTCATTTATACATTGTAATTTGTATAGTAAAATATATATTTGTATAATTATAAGTGTATTAGAATGAAAACATATGTATATATATTTGTATATACACTTTCTCTCGCTTTATACAAATACAAACGCATTTTATACATTTTATTCGAAATATATAAAAAAGGCTAATGGTATACCGAAAATGACTAATTGTATACCGAATAAGATGACAAAAAATGAAATGTTTGCTGCTAATTACAATTAAAATAAACTATACCTATAACATTTAATTTGAATTAATAATTTGCTAGTTCATTTAATTTTCCCTAAATAATATTGTTACTGAAAGCTAATTATTAACACAACAAAAAAAGCTATTGACATAAAAAAAATTTTATTGGTAAAAAATCACATCATTATGACTTATGCGATTATTTCGCAATAAAAATATGTTGCAAGAAATTATCATTTCTCAATACATGTAATGTTGCAAAAAAAAAAATTAGACAACAAAATTGGTTAATAATCTTTTACGAATATTTTTAGCAACAACTATTATCAGGGTAAATTAATTTTTTTCCCTCCAATATCATTATATTTAATTTTAGCAAACATTTATTAGTAATTGTTACATACACAGTAACTCACATATTTTTTTAAAATTTCTTAACAAGTGCGTGTCTTATATATATATATTCTGACACACTATACCTCATATCAAGGAAAAGAAGAAAAACAAACATACCTACACACTTAACACCACAAACAAAACATGAGATGTCAAATGGTGTGAATTGATTTTTTTTTTTAGGGTGGGGTGGGGCGGAGTGTTAATAGTGTGACTTGGGTTTGGAGGGTTGTGTGGTGTTAATGGTGTGACTTTGGTTTTGGAAAGAATTTGGAGAAATTAAATCAGGTGCAGACAAATTATTTTTTTGGCCATTTGTTTGAACTTCTTAATTATTTTTGTATTTTCTGTCATGACCCATACCGTTGTGATTGACACCCAAACTAACTATTTGGTGAGAGAACCACTATTACAATTCAAACTGAGCAACTAAATCAAAACTAAGACATTTAAGTTACGGATGCAAGTTAATTAACTAAATAAATGCGGAATTAAATACCTAGAATCTGAAAGTCATTGTACCAAAACTCTTACATCGACAAGTCTAAGAATAAGGGGTACAACCCTGAAACTTAACAACGCCTCAAACAAATAGTCTAATTCCGAAAAAAGTAGACTTAACAAAAAAGAGAACCCAAGGCAGCTCGAAAGAACTAGCTCACTCTTGGATTCAAACGATCAACATTCTTCTAAATGAGGTCTGTCAATAGGCGCTTGAATATGCCCTGTACTCAACAAAAATAAGAGTAAGTGCAGTATCAGTACACACCACCGTGTACTAGTAGGATCATACGGCTATCCCACTAAGTGAAACATATATAAGTAATTACAACAATACAACCATGTAACATACCGAATATAAACAACATTGATTAACATAATCTTCACACCGTAAGCGAACAAACCACAACCACTCTTAAAGTCCAGTTGTGCAATGCATGAATGAATTCTCATCCCCCCACTCACACTAAGAAGAACCATTTTAAAAGTTATAAGTCATAGTCCATGTTCAAAACAATAAGCTATAACATGTCAATGGTCCTCTCATGGAACTCAATTCAATGGTCCTCTCATGGAACCCAAACCCAAAAAGTTAACATGTCGAAACGTAAAAATCCGATCACATATTTATGCCGGAATGTAACAATTTGATACAAGTTAGTTAGCCGAATCGTGGAAAATCAGATCTAATATTTATGTCAAACGTGCATATCCGATCCAATGTTATGTCGAAACGTAGCAATCTGATCTAAGTTACTTATGTCGGAATGTAGCAATCTGATCTAAGTTAGTTATGCCGAACATGACAATTAGATCTCATTCACACACCACAATCACAAACACAAGTACATCATCAAGATCGTACAACAAGATGTGATTCATGACATACAATTATTCAATTATCCTCATTTACGATTAGGATGGTCAATAATGCAACATCTGTATACATACATGCATTATAATGAAGCAATTACAAACATATATCACATCAACATGAAATCACAACCATCATCTACCGCGAATCCAAGCTTGAATCCCCTGAGGAACTAAATCTTTCTTTTCAGTATTGTTTCCGCTTTTTTTAGATCTACAATAATTAATATACGCAAGCATCAATAATCAAACGTCAAATTATTCGGATTATGAAAAAATCAATAACATTAGACCAAACTCAAGATCATAATACCAAATTAGGGATTTTTCCACCATCATTCTTAGAAAAAAAAACTTCCCCAGTGATAACAACCCAAGAAAATAGGTTCTACGGATCGAAATACGGGTTCAGGGACTTAAATCTTACATTTAGCCTCAAAGTGATGAAAAAGTGTCGGGAACTTGTCTGGGTCGTATCCTTAGCCCTAAAAAACAAAAAGTGTCAAATAAGGTTGTTTAGGGTGTTATTAGCGACTTTAAGTCGTGCCTGGCACGCCAAGATGTACCCATCCTGCTCTAGCGGCCCTAATTCCGCTCTGGCGGCCTGCTCGGAGACAGAATGTTATTATTCACGCTAAGATTATTTTTGGGAGTTTTACTCACCCGAATGTAATTCTGTAAAGTCATATGGGTTCCTTATTATATTAGTTATCCACTCATGTAATCAAATTAATAGTAGATCTATAATTCATATAGATAATGGACTCTGATTTTTCAAATTTCGACTAGGGTGTGGAGTTCAAAGTTAATACGAAAGAGATTCCAAGCCCCAGTTTGTTATCTCATTGGTTTTCCTATGACAGAATCAAGTTGTTATAATAGATACCAATTTACCCATAAATCATCCCTGGGTGATAAACTAGGAGAAGACTACTAAAGTAAGGGTAGAGTAGTATTTGAATCATCGAATTACTAGGGATACTTGTCTCACATGTCAATCTTACCGAATCTCATTACCCTTAAGGGTTTCACATCTCCAATTTCAAACAAACCACGTGAATACCTACACATCCTCCCTTACAAAGTCTCAATGAAGTCATCTCAACAGTGGAGTGATAATTATTGTGTGTAAACTTAACTAACAAATAAAGTGATCGTCAAAAACCCCTAAGGTTGTCGCACACATGTATTCAACACGTTATCAAGGACTTTGACACAACCTCTAAACGAATCCTTTCTCACATAACCATGATAAAATTCTAAATCAATACTCACTATAATTAGAAGTTAACATGAACAAATACTCAAACAATCATAGTTTTTAACAACATCTCCATCCCGCAACATAAAACCGCATGATTTTAAGTTATAACGTGTAACGACCTGTTTAGTCGTTTTGAGCAGCAGATTTTATTTCTGGAAAAACTGACTGAGTCGACGGATCCCACGACGGACCGTCATGGGCATGACGGACCGTCGAGGGAGTCTCGTTTCAAAAACTTAGAACTTTAGAATTTAGGTACTGGAGCGACTTGCTCTGAAGTTCACGACGGGATGAAGGACGGCCGTATCAGGCATGACGGGCCATCACAGACTCTTTAATGAATGGAGTCTCTGAACTTGTGACGGGAAGCAGCAGGACGGACCGTCGCAGGCCGATGGGTCGTCAGGCTGCGTGAACATGAATGGGTCACGATTTCTGTTAAATATGTTTAAGGGGCGTGTTGGGACTATTCCCTGCTTATAAATACAGTTAGTGGTTTAATGTTAATAATTTAATACTTGGGGGTTAAATGGGGAGAACCTGAAAACAAGTAGTGGGGTTATTTTATTATCTTTTATATTAATTATATGCTAATTAGGGTAAAAGAAAAAAGGGTTTGAATAAGAAAAATAGAAAAACAGAGAGGAGAGGGAGAAAACGAGCGAGAGAAGAGAGAACGAAGAGGAAAGCAAAGACTTTGAAGATTAGCTGCTTGATCACGAATTCTTCGGTGGAGGTAGGTTATGGTTTATGCTATTTCATAAGTAAACTCTTAATAACGAATGATAGTATTGGGGTAGTATTGTAAATCCTTCTATATGCATGTGTGTATGCCATGATGTGTTTATATATAATTGTGATAAAATAAACGTGTGAGGCCATTGCAATCTAATCTTGAAAACTCTTGTTAGTTGATGATGGCCTTAGGATAAAGAGGCTTGATGAACTAAAAGATGAGGTTAGAGGATATAGATGAAGATTAGGAAAATCATAGCTCGATCCCTAACCCATGCAGAA
This sequence comes from Solanum habrochaites, assembly GCA_027704765.1. Taxonomy (NCBI): domain Eukaryota; kingdom Viridiplantae; phylum Streptophyta; class Magnoliopsida; order Solanales; family Solanaceae; genus Solanum; species Solanum habrochaites. The sequence continues at coordinate 1,615 of JAKWJA010001078.1, read as the reverse complement.
TCGGTTGACTTCTTTGTTGATGTGGTGATGTGGTGGAAAAAGTTGTGGTATTATTTTCCTTCTTCTTCCCCTTATTCTCTCCTGTTATATAATTTAGGGTGTTAGTTAAGACACCAGGTCTAGGAACAGTGATCGGTGTCACGTTACGACACCCGGATAGGAATATGGGTCGGGTGTCACGTTCCGACACCAGGATAGAATATGGATCGGGGGTACGTTCTGACACAAAGGATAAGCATAGGATTGGGGGTAACGTTTCGACACCAGGATAGACTATGGATCGGGTGTCACGTCGACACCAGGATCGAATATGGATCGGGTGTTAGGTTCCGACACTAGGATAGGAATATGGATCGGAGGTACGTTCCGACACCAGGATAGTATGATGAGGGATCGGGTGTCACGTTTTCCGACACTAGGATAGAATATGGATAGGAGTGTTCACGTTCCCGACACCAGGATAGTAGATTGAGGATCGGAGTGTCACGTTCCGCACAAGGATAGAAAGAGAATGATCTTGAATATGATAAATATTCTCCAAATTCAATGAAACCTATTTTCCCAAATGAGTATGGTATTGCGGCTTGATCCTCATGGTGCACTTGCGTACTTTATTAATGAGTACAGTACTTGTTGTTGATAATAGTTGGTATCTGTAGTTGATTTTATGATATTAAACTGGAGATAATGTTGGTCTATTTTGAGTGGCCGAGATACCTACTCAGTACTCGTGTTTTGTACTAACCCCTATTGTAATTGTTTTTCTTTGTTATTTGTGGAAGCGCCAAACGATACCATCGTCTCAATCTCAACCGCAATCTAGCAGGGTCTTCATCACGTCGGATCTCAGGGTGAGCAAGCGTCTAGCATTGGACTGGATCATCTTCTCATGTCTTGATGCCTTGAAGTTCCCTCAGGACAGCTTTTTACTTATTTTTAGCTTCTTAGACTATTAGATAGTAATTTGAGGATAGATGTTCTTGTGTTGATGACTCCAGATTTTGGGGGATGATACGCATTAAATTTAGAAGTTATTTATTTGATTCGTCAATGAGTTTTAAGGTCTTCGCATTTATTTTCTATTTATTATGGTTGAAATGTTGGGATTAGATTGGTGGTTCGTCACATAGGAGGAGAAATTGTCGGGTGCCACTCGCGACCGTTTTGGGTCGTGAAAAATGGTATCAGAGCATTAGGTTCGTTGGTCTCATCACCACAAGAACGGTCTAGTAGGTCTTAAGGAACGGAGGGGGACGCCTTACTTTTCTTTGAGGAGGCCTATAGGGACTTTAGGGAAAATTCAATATTTTCTTCGTGCTATACTGGATCCAATTGGTCTCTAGGTGATACAAATTGGTATTTGACCCCCATTCTTCATCTATTTCGCAGAGGTTAGAAAAGAGAAAACAAATGCAGCCAACACCAGAACCGGCAAGACAAGATTACGTCTGAGCCAGCACTGGGGATGTAGCCGAAGAGGAGCAGTGGCAAGGGGCGTGGTAGAGGTCGTGGAGGAGCCTTAGAGGAAGAGGACCACCACCTGTACATCTGGTTACTAGGCGGTGAATCCTCCACCGACTCAGGAAGTAGTAAGAGAGGGTGAGGAGGGAAAAGG
>JAKWJA010001077.1:0-15591 GCA_027704765.1 Solanum habrochaites | reverse complement strand
CTCTATCGGGGACAGGATGATAATAATAATAAAACGGTATTGATACTATAGCGTGGGGGTTCTTATAGGGAGGAGTGTGTCATTATGCCGAGATTGCCCGAAACGTTAGAGAAAATCTCCCGGAATAATCAAAGCTTGGAGTAATTAGGAAGTAAGATACCTGTGAGAAATACCTTCGCAGTGCAATCCACTCACACCAGCCGACAGAGAGATTATGACGATATGAACTTAGATGAGAGATGGCTTAGGGTGGTATTAAAAAAATGTTACTAGGGTGCAGAAAAGAAGGAACTGCAGAAAAATAAATGACAGTTAACTACTAGTCTAAACTACCACCACCAACTGAAGATGAAGTTATATGAGGAGGATTACTATGCGGAAGTGAGCAGACGGGGGGTTCGACGGGTGCCCAAGGCTCAAATCAGGAAGAATTGGCGCCAAGGTCAAGGGGTGAAACCAAGGTCGGATCTATGGAACGTTACCCGTGAGGGTCATTATGTCCCGAGCGATTAGAAATTACAAACCGCGACTACAACTTCAACAGGGTTAAATCGGTAACAGAAATGAAGGAATGTCGATATGTTCCTCCTCAAAATCAAGAAGTTACTACTAGGAGGGTTGTGGAGGTAGTTATAGCGCATTTGAGGATATGTTGCATAAAATTGATGAGGAGTGTTCGATGCTAGTGATGAGCACCAATAAAAGAGTTAAGGAGTGAATTAGTGGGTATTTGGCAGAAAGTCTTATACACATGTAATATGATTAAGAAACTTAATTACAAAGGCCCAATTATTGCGACTGTGGAACAACGACAACCGAGCACTCTTCCTAAAACACCTGTCCAAAATCGAAATATGATGGACACTAATGTCAATCACTACTCGCGGTGGTAAGCAAAACCATTGACCACTTATGCCGTCTAATGTTGTTTAAGGAAGAAGTTGACAAAAGATAATTATAAAGTTGTAGAGGTTAGTGGTGAAGTAGAAGATAACACTGGAAAAGATGACTGAAGCTTCCTAGAAAGGTAACTCCCATGCAGCCCACCCCCATTTCCTCAAGATTAGTGAAAAAGACCGAGGATGGAGCGGACGGATGGTAAAATATCGACGTTTTAACCCTAACATGTTTTGAAGCAAAGCTTCTATTCAAGTCTTTGGTTAGAAGCTTTAGAAAAAAATGCCCTGTTCTGCCCAAGTTTAGAAAGGATCCTTGGTTACAAAGAAAAGATCGGTTTTACTTTTGGGCATGATGAATATGAATGCAAAATTGGAATGCTATTGCTACAACATCTCTGGTACAAAAGAAAGAATATCAGGGTTGCGTTCCATCTGTACAATCGGGGGATTATTACATTTTTGCGAAAAGCAGATGTGATATGGGTCAAGCATTAATCTCATGGCCCCTCTTTCCCCGATTTAAAAGAGTTGGGTTTGGGTGTGGATCCAAAAGTCTACTGCGATGAGGATACTGATGGCAATAGAAAGCTAAAACGGATACTATAGGGATACTCCACGATGTGGCTAGAAAAGTGAGTCATTATATTCCGCCAAATTTGTTTATTCTTGATTGTGAAGACGATGTTGAGGGCCTATTATTCTTTGGGAGGCCATTCACTTCATACGGGTTGAGACTTAGCTTGATAGGGTAAAAGGGGCAGGGAGATTGAAATTGGTTGAACAATGAGAGTTAGTGACCTTCAACACTTTAGTCCCACATGAGGCAGCGTGGTGAGCTACAATCGCGATCCGCTAATCCTACAAAGTTGGTGAGTCATTTGAGACACAAAATAGAAGAATGTTAGGTGTAGAAACAATAGCGGCAGTCCAAGTAAGTAGTGATAGTGAGTGATAAAAATTTCGATAACGATTGACACTTGAAAGAGTATGAGTCATAATCGCGGCTCGTGATCGAGGTGATGTTGGTTTTAATCGAAAGAAAGAAATAGACTTAGACATGAATAATCGCGCGTCTCCACCCGCGCAAACCAATCTTAAGGAGGCTCCAAAATTAGAACTAAAAGCTCTCCCACCTCATCTCAAGTATGAATTCGTATGAAATGGTGACACTATTTGTGAGGAATCATGACTGAACTGATTGAACAACAAGTTGCAGAGTTGCGTGAAAGTGCAAAAGGTTTAAAAGAGACTATTGGGTGGCATATGGCGGACAATATTGGGATCCCTCCTGTGTATTGTTTCATAAAATACAACTCCATGCCACGATCACAAGCCAAGATTCGAGCACCAGAGACGCTTTAAATCCACACTATGCAAGAGGTCGTGAGAAGGAAATCATCAAATGCGTTGATTGCCGGAGTAATCTATCCGATTGCTGATAGTGTTGGGTTGCCCTATTCAATGTGTTGTACCCTAAGAAAGGGGGAATGACGGGGTCCCACATGAGAAAAATGACCTTGTTCCATGAGACGTTACGGGCGGAGGGTCGGGAGGGTCAGTGTATGGATACCCTAATAAATGCGATGAACCAAAAAAAAAAGACCATTTTCCTATGCCCTTCATGGATAAGATGTTGCATAGACTTGCCGAAAAAGGGTGGTACTATTTTCTTGATGAATATTCGGGGTATAATAAGATTTCTATTGCACTAGAAGATCAAGAGAAAACCACCTTTACTTGTCCATATGGGACCTTTGCGTTCAAGAGAATGTCGTTTGGGTTGTGCAATGCGCCCGCCACATTTTAGAGATGTATGATGTCGATATTCTCTGACATGGTGGAAGATACTATTGAAGTTTTTATGGATGATTTTCTGTGGATGCTGAATCATTTGAGTGGTGTTTTAACCATTTATCTGAGGTTCTTAAAAAATGTGAAGACTACAATTTAGTACTAAATTGGGAAAAATGGCACTTCATGGTGAAAGAAGGTATTACTTTTGGTCATCGCACTCAGAAAAGGGCATAGAGGTTGATCGAGCTAAAGTCGAGGTAATAGAGAGACTTCCCCCAGCTATCTCTGTAAAAGGTGTGTGAAATTTTCTTGGGCATGCAGGTTTTTACCGGAGATTCATCAAAGATTTTTCAAAAATTGCACATCTGTTGTGCAAACTGCTGGAGAAATATTGTAAATTTTATTTCGATGAATCCTATCTTAAAGCATTTGGCGAGCTAAAAGAAAAATTGGTGTCGGCACCTATCATTATATCTCTGGATTGGAACATTCCATTTGAGGTGATATGCGATGCTAGTGGGGTTGCTCTTGGTTTAGTATTGGGACAAATAAGGAACAAAATCCTTCACCCCATTTACTATGCTAGTAAATCCCTAAATGAAGCCCAGAAGAACTACACAGTGACTGGGCATGAACTCCTTGCAGTAGTCTTTGCGTTTGAAAATTTTTTCTCCTATTTGCTAGGCACTAGAGTTATAGTGCATACTGACCATTCAACATTGAGATATTTGATGGCAAAGAAGGATGCGAAACCGAGGTTGATTCATTGGGTATAACTGCTACAAGAATTTGGCTTTGAAGTGAGGGATAGAAAAGAGACCGAAAACCAAGTTGCCGATCACTTGTCCCGTCTAGAAGATGAAGCTATGAGAGAGTTAGGGGATAAGACTAATATTGATGATACTTTACCTGATGAGCATGTATTGGCTTCCTCACAAAACTTGATTCCATGGTTCGCAGATTTTGTGAACTATCTGGTTACAGATATTATTCCATTGGACTTGTCCTTCCATAAAAGAAAAAAGTTCATGTACGATGTGAAGAAGTTCTTTTGGGATGAACCATATTTATATAGGAGTTGTGCCGACGGGCTTATTCAGCGTTGTGTGCTAGAATGTGAGATGTTGAGTGTTTTAGAGTCATGCCATTCCTCACCCGTTGGTGGACATCATAGTGGTATCCGAACCGCTCATAAGATATTACAATGTGGTGGTTATATTTGGCCAAATCTTTATAAGATGATCAGGAGTTGCCTAAAAGCCATTACAAATAGATTCCAACAGAGACGATGGCAGGCCATTTCAATAAAGCAAGATCTCCCTCTAAAACCCCCATTCTTGTGATTGAGTATTTGTGTTGGGGGCGTATTGACTTTATGGGTCCTTTTGTGAGTTTCATGGAATAAAAGTAATTTAGTTAGCAGTGAGTATATAGATAATTGTTGGGAAGCTATCACCCGCTCAACACAATGAAGGGAAGAGTGTCACTGCGTTCTTGAAAAATCATATATTCTATCGATTGGTTTTACCCAAGGGCAATTATTAGTGATGGGGGGATTTCCCAGTTTGCAACAAATTGTTCAAGGGATTATTGGAGAAATATGGTGTTCGCATAGTGTGTCCAATCCATTCCCAGCATCAAACTAGTGGGCCAATTTGAAGTATCAAATAGGGAGAGATCAACAGATATTGTAAAAAAAACAGTAACGGCTAGGAGCAATGGATAGTCAGGAGGATTGATGATGCTCTTTGGGCCACCGACAAGTATAGACTCCCATAGTATGTCCCCGTACCACTTGTATATGGGTTATACGCTCAAACGTAACTTCTCAAATAAGAAGTAACACGCGGTCGTGTCAAGTAAATAAACCCAAACTAGTGAAGGTTGGGATGTCCCACGAGGAAAATAGTCTAGACTTAAACTTCAACTTGGTATTACTATTGTTGGGTCAATGACTTCCTTGGAAGTAAAACAATAAAAAAGGGGGGTTCTAATTCTAAATGAGTGAAAATAACTAACCAAATTAAAGAGACACTACAGCTTTGAATGTTGAGTTACATCAATTAATCAAACGTAACTAGGGTTACGTGTTCCCCACATGATCATAACTTGATAATTTCTAAATATAACAATTCTTTCCTCAGTATCTGACATGCCAAAGTTAATAAGTTATGTTTTCTAATCCTTGGTCCGGAATCTAAAATGCTCACTCCGCACTTGGTCCGGCTACGTGTGTTGCTATCCTACCCGTACCTACCTCTATTAAGCATCGTATTCGCTATTTGACCAAGTTATTACTTCGTACAAGCAATTGACTTAGCTATTCGATAGTATACACTAAATCTATGTTAATAATTCTTTTCCTATTCTACCTCCTTGGTACGACAAGTAGCATTAAGGCGAGTGCTAACGTTTGCCATCCGTTAAAAAGACTCTAAGCGTGAAGAATTATTAAACATGCCAAGACACTAGTCTAGAATTGTTATTTTAGTTAGGGGTTCTCGCATTATGTGCCTTTATGGTTTACACAACCCTAGTTAGGAGTTTAGTTACTTCAGTCCATAACACAAATTCAAAATTATATTAAATAAAAGTCAGTACTACTTCAATGAGAAAGAAATAAAATCCAAAATGTTGTCTGAATAATCACCAAAAATCACTTGCAAGAATTCTCAAAGACCATCAATAATCGCCAAAAAAGTTCTAAGATATCAAGAATCTCATAATACAACTGTTTACCAATCGGAAGTTTAACAATCTAAGAGTTCCTCCCCGCATCTTCACCTTCTACCTATCTGGTGTCTACATCAAAAATGAGGTTTTGAACTATTATAAAATAACAAAAACCTAATTAAAACAAGGATTCTAATTGCTGAAATCTGCAAAACGCGGGGGTCGACGCCGACCTCGCGCGGCACCGTAGGCGTCATACGGACCGGCAGCACTAGCTCGTCCCAACTTGTGCACTTTCTTCTCCTGCTCTATTCATTCCCCTCGACGGCAGTATGACGACCATCATAGGCACAACGGTCCATCGCGTGGTCTTGTTCCAAAAACACTTTCAACTCTTGAAATCTGGGTACTGACACTTTCTCTGAGCTTAACGAGAAACTACAGGCCGGACCGTCCCCCCCCCACCCTAGCCACGACGGACTGTCAAAACGCTTCGTAATCCCACACTTTGGTCAGACTGACACATCTTCCATTCAGCAGCTGCACTCTACTGCAACTACGGACCATCACAGCACGACGGACATCATAAGCTCCGTAGGTGGTCTCTTCTGCATTTCTTCGCTTTAAAGAAAAAATCTCCGCATTCAGCTTTGGACAGATTTCCTGCAAAACAAGAGGAACTTTATATAAAAATTAGCACAAAAGGTTTTTCGGACACACTAAACTTAAGGAAAAAGTATTATGATACGTGAAACCACGGTATCAACACCCTCAACTTAAATTCGTGGTTTGTCTCTAGCGACGCACTATGACTCACTACACAATCTTTGTACATAGTATCCATGTTTTATTCTTTGCAAATCATTATGGCTTATCAATCCCGATTAATCTCATCAAAATCTATGCATGCTCACTATTAGGATTGAATATTTTCGTCGGGATTCAGAAAACAGTGATAAGCTCACCATGCATTATACACCCTGCATCTTCAATTTCTCAACCGAGGTGATAACAATTCCGGGGGTAATGCTTGCCAATAGTGTGTCCTCACTTAGAACAAAATCCTCATTTTTTACACAATGATTTCACTTGAGTATAAGGATTTACTTTTCCAAAACACTCGCTTCTCAGAACAAGTCACACTCATTCTACATATGCCATAAGATTGCCCTTATTTTCAACTGCCTTAAGTTTCCCTATACAACCCTTGGGATCACGATGGACTTTCTTAGCTTTGTAACATAGGCTCGGGTCAGGTTAGGGTCATACATTTAGACCGTATAATTTAGGACTTTTTGCCCTCCTGGACATATCGGCTAAACCTTCCCTCTTTCATAAGTTATCGCGGACCAGTTTTCATATTCTTTCACCTGCTATTATTCTATTCTTTCTCATTGTGTAGGAATATCTTCATTTTATTGCTTGATTCTTGCATATTTTTTCTTTTTCTTTACTTTTCTTTCCAACTAATTATTGAGTCACTTTACTCTTATTCTTTCGCTCTCTTTGTTCTTTCAACCCTCACTTTCTAGGAGCATTTCTCCTAATAGCCACCCTCAACTCAGGCTTGGCCATGAGTCAAGGTACAACAAGACCCAAAAATTGGGGGCCAAGGCACATACGAAGGTTGGTCATGCATTAGCCACCCTTAACTTATGATTTGGCATAAGATGAGGTGCACATCTGTCCAAGGAGGGACAAGGGCCAACACATTTGTTTCCCGTAAAGATCCAGTTGGGGAGGAGAAAAAAGAAAGGTCCTAATTTTAAGCTCAGATTATTGGATCAAGAGGATAAATTTCATTTGGTTTCTTTTATTTAGGCTAGAAATGGTCTATATTGATAAGGGCCTATGATCATTTCCAATGTTATTACACGTACTTTTAGCAGGACGAAATAGGCAAGTTCTAGCTTAGTACCAATAGTGGATATTCAAATTTCCTCACACTCACTGACATCTCAATTCACTATCCACATTGGAGACACCTAGTTCGAATAAGATAGGGTAATGCAATATGGTGTACTCTATCTCATGCTTAGAGCCCACCAATTATCAGGTACTATGCTTAGTCAGACATTATTTTCCGTTTATAGGATATCATTTTAGCCGTCCTGCTGCCAGAATTTAAACTATGTACAAAAGATATTATAATAACATGCTGGTTCGACAGAAAAAGTAACAATCTTTTGGCGGGGAAAAGAACACAGGCAAGAAGAAAACCCCAAAGAGGATAGTGAATGGGCTACTCAGACTTAACCCTGAACATCACTATCCATTTACCCCACCACAAACAAAAAAAAAGTTAAAACATGCCAAATTGTCCCACATGCATAAAAATTGAATAATAAGTGCGTAGGTGAGCAAACCTGTGCACAAAAGCGCCGTTCGATCAGCAAGCTGGTGGGTCCGGTTCCCCGCGGAACCCATGTCCTCTGCAAGATCGGATACTTCCAGTGGTGTCCTCTACACTGACCGCACCATCCAGTAGTGTGCCTCCTCGATATATCACAGCGGGAGCTAGATCGCCCCCAAACACTTAACTACAACGCTCTCATCAAAAGTGCCCGCCTCTTCAGCAACTGAGCTCTCTACTGAACCTCCATCTCCGTACGCTCATTCTTCCTGCGCGACGCCCGTCCTCGCTCGTCACCTAGCGCCTGTTGTCAACTATCTCTAGGGGGAGGTGGTTGGAATTTTTGAAGAAGTAGCAAAAAGGGCATCCAACACCAGTTGTACTCAGCAGGCTCGACATAGGGGCCCAAAGACTCCGGAAATAGGCTCTAAGATCGTGTCCCCAGAGTCTGCACGAGACGTCACCTAGAGCCTGAAGAGAGTCGAAACATCACCGGAGGGGCTGGCTCGGGCTAGCATCTCAACTAAAAGGAGAGTCCAGGCCGTTGTTAACCTCACGCGTCCGCTATGTAAACTGCAACCGTTTTCTATCTAGGTGCCTTCTCGGACTCAGAAGTAAGTAATAGATTGGATGCATCCACGACTGGCTATGAGCAGAAGGAGTGGCCATTTGTGCCTCTATTTTTTGGACCCCTTGCAAGCGGAACCTAGTGCCAGGAGAGGGGGCTGTGCGGAGAGGATCTCGGGCTATGTACTAACCGGGTAGACTCGATCGGGGCGTAGGTTGGGTGGGTGTGTAGTGGGACGCATGTGTAAGATGTGCAGGCCTGGGCTACAGTACAGCAAGTGGGGGAGCTAGGACGGGGCCCTCTGCGTGGGGCCAACTCATTGGCCTCGTCTCTGATTGAGGACAAACACAACGATGCCCGCGGGGGTCTGAAAGTGATCTATGTGCATATGGGGCCACACTGCGCGGACCTGCACGAGTCAAAGATCATGGCACGAGAAGGGAGGTAGGTGGTTGTGAACCTTGAATTCCCTCTAGTGCATTGACTGCTTGGCAGAAGCCATGCGAAGTCCACCTACGAATCGACTATAATCACCGCCGTCAAAAACACTTCTCGATCCTAGTAACGATGTTGTCAGCAGCAAGCAGCAGTTGGGGGGGAGGTGGTGAGAGGATGCCTCCTACCACACAGAGAGGAAGACAGGGACGGAAACAGCAGACACAAGAAACTTTGCCGCTGTTGAACGTGAGGTTGGCCCATTCTTGATGGCCCCTTTCGGCTCGGTCACCCAATCAGCACCCTCTCCATCTAAATGACAGGTGCCAGGGCCATCCACCTCTTGGTGGTCTTCTCTCAGTGATGGCTCGCGAATAAAGAAATGGCCATCCTTTAACTATTTTACAGCGGTAGTCGAACTAGGCAGTCAGTGAGGGGGTCCGAGAAGCATCAATAATCTCGCCCATATAGAAACAGGCGGTCCATGGATGGCAGGGAAGGAAGGAAATGTCAACCTGTACGCCCCGGACACGAACTGCTCCAGTGGGTCCTGTTTAGCGGGGGCAGCCCGGCTATCGATCTGTGATCGGATAGAAGTCGGCTAGTCGGATGCGTAGAACCTCTCAGACATGTCTTGATGTATCATCCACCAACGGACGTTGATTGTTTGTCAACTCCAAGCGATCGCATGGTTGAAGAAAGAGATTGGTCCGTGGTGGGGTGTTTGGGTACCAGAACTGGTGAGCAGGTGTAGCCCCGTTTGAACTGTACAGACACGCATAGAAGAGGACGAACGTTGCCAGCCGGTGGCGGGGGCGGGAACCTCAGAGAGCCCAAAGGCTTCCTCGGACCCTGATACTCTAAGGAGCAGGATGCTCATTCGCATTGTGGATGAACAGAGGGTGACCTGGTGCCATGTGACTGGTCAGTGGGTGCGCTCCTATCAGGACTGGAGGCAGTGACTACGCCGGACTGCCACCTTTTGGGGTTTGGCTAAGGGAGCCATGCGCAGCACGGGAAGGGGCGGAAGGCCTGGGACGGCACGTATCAGGGGTCCACGATCACATCAGAGAGTCGATGACCCACCTGCGGCGCAGAAAGGGGCGACATTCTTCGATAGCGCGCGGTAGAGCTTGTCTTGCTTGGGTGCCATAGTAATATAGTAACTGTTGAAGGATCAATATTAGACAATAGTGGCAAACAAGACAAGCAAAAACCATACTTAACAAAACATTGAAAAAATAGTAGGTAATGGGTTTTTTATGAAACAGGTGGCACACGAGGCCTTGGTGACGGCTCGTCTGTGACTATGACGGACCGTCATGAGGTCCGCGTGTTTTTACTTAGACTATGGATTATATGAGAAGACCCTGAAGGAGAGTCTCTTGACTAGATGACGGTGATATGCAGACGGACTGTCACGGTAAGGCGGTCCGTCGTAGGACACTTCAAAAAAAAATACAAAAAACTATGGAGACACTTAGAAGAGGAGGTCTCTGACCGTCATGGAAGGTTTCGGCAGGACGCCGTAGTGGGTATGACTGGTCCTGTCAATGTGTCCGTTTGAAGGAAACTTAGGAAAAAGTGAATACCCTTAGAAACAGGGTATCTGACAAACCAAACGGTGTGTGCAGGATGGGACCGTGTGAGACGACGGTCCGTCACAATGTGTCCCGTTGGGGAAAACACTTGAGAAAAAATGAGGAGACCCTTAGAGAAACGGGTGGGGGGAGCGGTATTGACAAACCGGAACGGATTGTGCGGACAGATCGTCGTGAAGACGACGGTCCGCACATGTGTTCGTTGGGAAAGGGGGTGATAGGTCTTTTGGACTTAAGAACGGACGCTACGACGGTCCATCGGGGTACGATGGTCCGTATCGGGGGTCTTGGTCTGAATACAGTGACAGAACTGGGGGTACCCATTGCATCCCCGATAACCAAATGGTCTTGTAGTGTTTTGGACTAAGTTGTCTACTCCCAACTACCTAGGAGGAAACTAGCAATGCAAAAAGCACCTATGTCGAGGGTTGTTGTAAACAGGGTAATTCGAACATTTTTGACCTAGGTTTAGGCATAATCATATAAAGGAAACAACATACCGACGAGAATAAGCTAAATTTACTACATAGTGTAACAAAATGGCAAGATAAAGATAAAATGAGTATAAATTTAGAGACACATTTACCTTAGAAATGGGGAAAAAAGCAAATGGACAATTACTCAGTTGGCAAAGTAGACAACCCCAAGCAGAGCTCCGACTAGTAGATGATAACTCTAGGGAGTTGGAGAAATTTTAGGGGGCCAATGATCGGTTCTGGGAAGCGCAGTGAAGTGTGAAAAGGAGAGGGAAGTGGGAGCAAAAGAAGAAATGGGGGTGAAATGATGGGGTTGGGGAGTTTAAATGCATAGAAAGTTTCTATTAACCCTCCAACCGGGTCGGGGTCGGGTATGCCTCATTATATCACACGACGATTCCCCGACGACGGTCGTAGGTGGTTTCCGTGTGTGTGCCCTAGTTTCATAATAACAGAAAAACGTAGCTGGTTAACGACGGATGCATACGAAGGGTCCGTAATCTCGCAGGTGCACACGGTCAGCGATGTGTCCTTCAGTGACTGCTTGTTGTAGAGTAATTTTCTGCATCAATTCCTGGTGATGTTCCTGCAAATTTCAAAAAACCCATTAGTAGAAAAATGATACCCAGTACCTAAAAAGACTATAATAAGTGTTGGGGTTGCCTCCCAACAAAGGAGCCTGATTTAATGTCGCGGCACGACTGGGTACCCTTGATTTATCAGACTTCCATCAGAGTATGCCTCTATCACTTCATCCACGGTGCTTTATGCCCCAAAATAGAGTTTATTCTATCTCTATTCCTCGCAAACCGCACCTCACCTCATGGGCTTTTAACTCAAATGCCTCCATGACGGATAAGACTTGGGTAATCAAGTAAGGGCAGTAATTTGAATTGAGCTTGTCCCGGGATAGCAAGGAACCCCAGAATGTCTACAAGCACCACAAATCCCACCATAAACTCTTGTTTTGGCATTTTTCTTTCGTCTCCTTCTTCATCTTTCTTTGTGAGATATTTTGGAGGATACAGATATGAGCCACCACTTAAGCCTCATGGTCCTCAAAAATTTTGCGAGTCGATTCTTTATTATTCAACACCGAAATGTCATCTGTCTTTTTCCATTCACTAATGTCTACATGTACAAGGAATGGCCTCCCAAGAATAATAGGCACTTCACTAAATCGACCTCACAATCAAGGAATAAAAAATCAGCTAGAAAGAGGAGACTCCACTTTTACTAGCAATCATGGAGTATCAAGATATACGCAGGTCACTGTCCGAGCAGCATAAGTTAGCCGCATCGCAGTGTGGTTTTGGATCCCCCAAACCCACTTCTTTAAAATTGAGAGGGGCAGGAGGTTATGCTTTGCCCCCAGACACATAATGCTTCGCAAAATGTAAGACCCAACTGCTACAAGGGTGAAAACGTGAACCATACCTGGATCTTTTTTTTTTTGTACGAGGATCTTTGCAATAGACACTATCAATGTTGCAGTCACATCATCATCCTCGAAGTGACCTCAGATCTTTATTTGTGACAAGATCCTTTCATAAATTTTGAGAACGTGGGATTTTGTGGTAGAGCTTCTACCAAAGGGACATTGATAGAAGTTTCTTAAAATGTTATGAAACGCGGTATTTACGTCCTCGGTTTTTAACTAACTCTAAGGGAAGGGTGGTGGTGGCATAGGCAGGGACATAATTGATAGAGTACTTCTGCATATTTTCCAATTAAGTTCCTCTGCTTACCACTACCCTTACCAATTATCATGATCCTTTCTCACATTTTCACTCAGTAGATGTGGGCATATGAGGTCAATGGTTGTATACCACCCCGAGTAGTGAGTGCCATAAGTGACATCATTCTTTGAATTTTGGATAGTGTTTCTAGGAAGAGCTGCCCCGTTGCCGTGTGTCACTTGTCGCAGATTATTGGGCCACTTGCAATCGATTATTAATCACGAACATTGCATTGTGTATCAAACTTTTTGCCAAATACTAGCTAAATCACCCCTGTAACTTAATTGTGTGCTCATCCTGCATCGAATATCATCATCATTTTGTGCTGCAACATATCCTCACCTCGCGCCATTACTATCTTTTTTCCACATCCACCGAGAGTAACTTCACAATTTAAGGAGGGACATAGGCCCTTCCTGTCGTTTCATAGAATAGTTACCCCTGTTTGTTGTTAAGTTCGTTGTCGCGCCCGTTGGTTTCCATCTCGAAATAATGACCCTCACGATTGTAGTTACAATAGTCCTCACCTGGTTACCTTGAACCTTGGCCGCCAATTATCCTGATTTGAGCCTTGGACGGCTTGGGTATGGAAACCCCCGCCGTACTGCTCATTACTGCATATAAGTGTCCTCCGCATATAACATCATCGTAGGTTGGTGTGGGTTTAGCCAAGTAGTTGACTGCATTAATCTTTTCTGCACCCCAGTGACATGTTTGAGTACCAACTTCCCTTAGCCTCAGTTCTCATTTGAGCCATTTCCTTCACGAATCTCATCTGTGGCTGGTGTCGAAGTGGACTGCACTGCGAGGTTTTCCCTTATCAAACTTCCTAGTACCCAAGCCTGTGTTTGGTATTCTGGGAGATTTAATCTAATTTTTCAGCAATCTCAGCATAAGGAAAACTCCCATAGATCACCGATATGGTGTCCAACAAAGCTTTATTGTTATCATACGTCCCCCGATACAAGGTATTCCTTCATTGACTCATCATGTATACGGTGATGGGAACCACTTCTCAAGAATGAGGGGACTCATATAACAAGAGAACTTCTTAACTGACTTCCTGGTCGGCCACAAAGTTATCACTATGTCTTTGTGGTTTAGTTTCTTGGAGACCGGATAGTAGCGTGATCAGAAACATCCCTTAGTGGTCAAAGTGAATATTGAGTTGTATGGGAGATCAGTTGGAACCACATAGAAACCTGTCAGTCGAGAGAGGAAACACTCTAAGACCGATTACATCTAAATCCAAATCAGGCCTCTCTACACAATTTTACACACTATGCCCCCTCCCTTAGCTATATGGGCGTGGATCCTCAGAAGGTTCATTTAGCCCCTAAAAACAAACCTATGGCTTAGAGTGAGCATTTGCATCAGAATACATAGTTACCACAAAAGTAGGTGGCCTGTGACCGGGTAGAGGGACGGCAAAACACACTGGCCAATCCGAATCTGCTGTTATCATGGCTCTGTAGTGTGCTTGGGGGCCGGGAATGCGGAATGGGACACGGGTTTTGTCCCTTCTGTTGATGTTCACCGGGAGCATGGGTAAACATCAATTATCACCCCCCAGCCCCTCTAACCCCCCTCAACGACCTCCCTCCCTACCAACTGCGTCCCCACTTTCCCCCCTACACTCTCGTCTCTCAATTCACCTGCCGTCTAAACTTGCCTACCCGTCCCCACTCCCCCGCCTTGCCTAACTCGTTTAGCCTACCTTCCCACTACCAACTCTGCTCATCATTCTAATCCCGGGTTCCCCCACCACTCCATCCCAAGCTTACCTCATTCCTTGCTAACACCCCCTCTTCTCCCCAACTTTACCCTCCTTCCTTGGTGCTATCTTCTCTTTTCTCTCCCCGGACCATGATCATCAACGGAGCTGGGAGTTCTTGTCGGATTCTTATCATTATTCCCAAGTTTTGAGTCATATTGCGCAGTGTACGCTACTAAATCGTGATCGTAGGGGAAACCAAGGGTTTCTTACTCTCAGTGTATTTGGCCACGTACAAGGAGGATAGTTCTGAAAAGAAATCACAAAACCGTTGAATAACCAAAGTAAATCAAGAAAATATCATCCTAAACCTAATAGTGAGAAGTTCATGGTAATCTAAAAGTATACTTCCCCGGCCGCGCGCCAATAACTTTGATACGCTCAAACGTACTTCAAATAAGGAAGTAAGCGTTTTGTTATGGGTTGGTAGTTGGTAGTGGTTTTTAGTGTTCACGTAGTATAAATAACCCAACTAGTGATGTTGGGATGTTCCCACGATAAAAATCGTCTAGACTCTTTTTTTTAAACCTTCCCAAACTTGTTATTACTATTGTTGATCAATGACTTTCTTGGAAAGAACACAATAAAAAAGGGGGGTGTTTCTAATTCTAAATGATCCGTGAAAAGAACTTAACGAAAAATTGAAAGAGGACCACCTCTAACGCTTGAAGTTGGAGTTTAATCAATTATCAAAGCACACTAGGGTTTACTGTCCCGCAAGTTATGGGGAACGTCATAGGCACACTGGTTTCGTCGAGGGTCTCTCTGTTCCAAAACATTTCAACTCTTGAATCTGGGTACTGGGTAATTCTCTGGATCTTCACCGATTAAACCGCAGGACAGACCCATCGTAGCCACGAACGGACAGTTACAACCCTTAGGAATCCCACACTTGTCAGATTCCCCATCTTCTCATCAGTGCACTACGCTGCCACATACGGACGTCACAAGCACGACGGACGTTCATAAGCTCACGTCGGTGGTCTCTCGCATTTCTTCGCTCAACAAAATCTCTGCATCAGCTTTGGACAGATATTTCTGCCAAAACAAAGCGAAACTTAATAAAACTTTAGCCCAAAAAGGCTTTTCGGGACACACTAAAACTTAGAAAAAAGATTAATATATACCGTTGAAAACCACGGTTTTATATCAATGGGAAACGCTTGTCATATCCTGTTGGGAATTAGAGACAAAGCCAGGTGGGTTATTTATGAAGAAGTTCGGTGAATGGATTAGAACGAAGCGTGTTTTGTATTTTTGTAGAATAATGGCTTAACTG
>JAKWJA010001076.1:0-17445 GCA_027704765.1 Solanum habrochaites | reverse complement strand
AAGTAGAAATTGGACAAACTATTTTCCCTCCTGCAAGTTATAATAAGATCATCTAATGAGATCCCTAGATGAGATAGGTCCCAAATGTAGAGATTGGAAATCTTTCTCCGTCATATTGGGAGAATGATATACTTGTGAACGATGTTACCAAGCTACAAGAGTATTGTGGAACGGATGAGTGCTAAGACATTTTTTGTTATATCGTGAAATGTTTAGTCTAGTACGATGCTGTCATCGGAGCGCTTTAAACAAGGAAACACAAGTTTATGCAACGGCAAATCGAGATCATAGATTTTATAGCTGGAGTGATTGCGAGTAATGTCAATCCCTGTGTTATCCACAAGATAATTCCTAAAAATTGCGTGGGATATTATAGTCATAACGGGTCATTAAGATTAGAATTTCACATCTACCCAAAAAAACCCATGATAGTTATAGTCTGGATTCTATATCCTATTTATACCCTCCACATGCATTTGTCAGTATGTTGGCCGAAAACATGATGATTGAAGGTGAAATAACAGAATGATAGGGATATAAAGTTGTATTTGAGACACTTGTATATCTCGACTCAATATGAATTTCAATGTCAGATCAAATCAATCACGCAAAAGAATCTATACATGATTAGTTACTCCTTTTATCAGGTCCGTCTTTGGTCAGGGAATCTCTTTTTGTTGTTTGTATACTTGTTTGTTCGACTAACGGGAATTAAGAGAAATCTAGTTCTAGGCAAAAATCTTAGTGTTATTTTTTAGAGTTAGGAATCTAAATAATTGTTGGTGATTTTTTAACTCACATCAACTGGGGGTGACTTTAATATTGCCAGAATTCAGAACGGGGCAAGGAAGTGGCGAGGACGTGGTTGATAGTCTAACTCACTATAGAGGGCAATGCAATGAATGTCCCCGGATTAAATAATTGTTAGTTTATTCTCGTCCTTTCTCAAACTCTCTCTTCTATATAATCCGACTTAACTCGATGCTCATCTTCTGTTGCCATCTTATTTGCTAGGCCCAGAGGAATTAATGCTATGCTGTTTTCTCCAGTCGTTTAGACTACATCGGATCCTTGACAGTGACGAAGCACTTTTATTGGCCGTGGAGGTAACTGGAATAAGACCGTGGGAGTTATATTGTATAATTCTCTTTTTTACTATATATATAAATATAGAGAGAGAGACTAGAGAAATTGTTGAGTAGCACAGAAGAATAAGGATGATTTGGTGGGTAGGAACTACGTTTCTTCCACGTTTTCTTTTGTTACATTCGCTTGTTAAAACTGTGTCATTATCATATGATTTAATTTTGCCTACTTTAGCTTTTCCTGTAGATGTTTTTTTTTGCTTTGGCTAGGTGGAGTCAATTTTGATCATAGAGGTTCCATGCAACGCCGTTGCTTCGAAAAAGGTCAAAAATACCTCGAACCTACCCTAAAAACCTCACAAACATTTTTATCTAAAGATGTTACTGTACACCTGATTACTCATTATTTTTGTACTGCACTATGACTCCTCGTTCCCTCGTCCCCTTGTGTGTACAAAAATGCCCTAGTTCGTTTATATATCTAACCGATATGTATGTATCTCGAATTCAGTAATGTTCCTTCAACAATCTATCTTCCATAGTCCAAATCCTCAATTTTCTATTACAAAAGTATAAATCGCGTTCGGTTGGGCAAATCTTGTCGGTGTGGTGTTTCTGTGAAAGTGATTTCCAATCACCTTTTTTAAGTTCTTAGATACTTTGTTTATTCTCAGTTGGTCTAAATATGTCCTTTTGTCTTGTCAAAACCGTGGTTAATTTTTCAATCTGTTATATTTATATTGTGGCCGGGCAATTGCATTATTACATTTGATATTTGGTTGCTAGGATTCTAAGAAATTTGTAGGTACTCTTTGATGTATAAATGAGGGAGGTGACCTTCCACTAAACTAATTAGTCTAATTCTAAGAATTGGAGCACAAATATCGAGCAAAATATTTCACTGATCTTCTATATTTAGACTATGTATGTACTCTGTTTTGTATCTCTATGTGTGTTGTTGTGATTGAAGTAAGTTTATACCTACTCTACATAAAACGTCTCATCTCCGCGCCATTTACCTTCTCAAAACATTTGTTCAAGTCCGTCCATCATAAGTTTTATTTTGGACCTTTGGTTGAAATGTTGTTACTTTTGAATTGTACTATAA
Source organism: Solanum habrochaites (assembly GCA_027704765.1). Lineage (NCBI taxonomy): Eukaryota > Viridiplantae > Streptophyta > Magnoliopsida > Solanales > Solanaceae > Solanum > Solanum habrochaites. The sequence continues at coordinate 15,252 of JAKWJA010001076.1, read as the reverse complement.
ATATGATCAGTCACCAAATAGACACTTTATGAATCTTAAACATCTCTCTAAAAACATACATCAAAAGGGACGTTCGCCCATTTATGAGGTAACTATAACTGTGATCCTTTAACACTGTCATTCCCATTAACCCTCACTCACTTCATCCAAAATAATATATTACGTCAACTTTAAAGTAAGTCTCGCCCTACATTCTTTTTATATGTTTCCTCAATTTAAAAATGCTTATGAAGGTTTTTCAATACATACAAATCATGCCCTGTTGTTTTTGTCAATAGAATAAACAATATGAAAAAACTATTAGTATATTGTTTCACATAAATAAAATTTTTCTATTAGTATTGCTGCAGCAGTATAACAAACTAACAATACTAATATAATACTAATAGTTATGTAATTTTCAAAATAATGTTGGCGGTTCATTCAAAGACGGGCGTACTCTATTATATTCTTTTTTAGGAATAGTTAAAACCACTAAATAAGGCAAACACTTCTTTTTTTTTTATGAGCATATTTTATCCCCACAAAAAATAATCGCATTCACCGTTCCTTCCTTAAACTAATAAAACACTGAAACCTAGTTATATCCAAAGAACTTGAAGTGAACAACATAATATGTTTTGTACCCTTTGAAAGTGCAACACGCCAAAACTTTATGCATATTTCTTTCTTGGAGTCCTTAATGTTTTCATTTGCCAAATACTCTTTGCTTTTACATGTATCTGTTTCAATTGAATATCTAGACATTTCGAATTATTAAAATATAACTGTTAAATTTAAAAAAATACTTTAATAAAAGTTTTAATTGATGGATTAAAGTAATTTAAATTGATTGATTGTATTTTAAGTATCACTGATTGCACAATACACATTAATAGACTAACATATACTTTATTTGTTCTACAAACAATGAAGGACGATACATCTAGTAACGAACAGTCAAACGAAACAGTCCAATGTACATCTAACCCACGGCACAACAAAATCGTCCTCGTTTGAATGTGAATATTACTTGGTGTAAGGATGGTAAAGTATTAATTTTTAAACGTTTATGTATACATTTATATTTTAATAAAAAAGATAGTCCAGTATCAAATATTATTTTTTATTTGGATCATGCATGGCGTCTGACATCATCAAAAAGATAAAAAAATTAGTATCTTTTAGTGCATAGTTATTTAAATTGTAGGATTTTTATTAATGTATTTGCATAACCAAGATTCTACCTTATCGTCTCCTTCTCACATGAAAACCGAAGCAGCAGTGATAGATGTCATCTTTATTTGAAATGTTGTCATTCCTCTCCATCTTAAACTGCATGATGATCGTTATCGGATCGTCAGCTATCCCCCCAGCTTGGTGTCAATGATATTTAGACTAAAACCCTCTCCGGCTCACACATCGTAACCGATGCCTTCTAGGTTTTTCAGTCTTCCTATGTGCATTTGCTTGGATCAACTGATAATGGCAAGGACAAAATAGACGATCATATCTGTCCATTTACTTTACTCTTTTACTACTCATTTGATGATTGCTGAATCCATCTCACTATATCCTACTCCTACCATGTTAAGAAGTAAATAACTAACTAATCCTGAAGTAATTAGTTATAACTAACCTGTTATAATTGCATTTTGAAAGTTGAAAGTACAATTTTTTGAAGTCAATAAGATTAATATCAAATACATTTATAGGAAGGCCAATTATCAAACTACTCAACAATGGTGATCATCTAAACAAAAAACCGTAAAGAAGCCATGGTAGGCAATTAAGAAGAAACAGTTCACAGAATCTGTATTTTAAAAAATGTAAACTCACACATTCTGTATTGATTAGTTCAATATATATACAAGAGTTTGAAATTGACAGCTGTAATCACTAGGCCAAATGAATAAATGTAAAACTAACTTTCTAATTTCTTAACTAACTTGATGTACCAGCTAACCTAATAGTCTAACTAACACTATCTAATAGTAAATTAATATTTTTGTGACTATAACATAATATATTTTAATACCATACCCCTCTTTAAGTAGGCAGTGAAGTATCATTATAGCCCAACTTGTTAAGTATAATGCTGAAGTTTGACTCCAGTAAGAGGCCTTTGTGAGGAGAATCTGCTAGTTGTTCAGTAGTGGAAATGTGATGAGTGAAATAAGCCCCTTCGAAGTTTAGGTGCGTCGAAATGACCATCTACTTCAATTGTTTGGTTCTTTTCATGAAAAACAGGATTGTGACTAATATGATGCAAACTGACTGTCAACAGAAGACGGATGGTGAAGGATCAGGTATGCCACTCAATTTGCCCAAGCTGTGAAGCCAACTGATTCACCTCAACTTTTCTGAGGGATTTAATATTTTTGGCTTTTGCAAGGATAGTGAACCGTTTCCTGTTCTTGGATTTCCAGCTGATTGGACTGTTTCCAAGTAAAAACCAATAACCTTGACTGATCTTCTTTAGTCCCCCACACCCCCCCTGATTCCCCTTGAAGGATGTCCAGTCTGAATCAGAATATGCTTTGATTGAGCAATCAGGATCTCTGGATAGATGAAGGCCCAAGGTTTGATCTTGTTTCAAGTACCTAAGAAGATGAAATGTTGCCCGCAGGTGTGGAGTTCTGGAGTCCTGCATGAATTGACTCAGATGTTGAACACTAAATGTTATGTCCAATCTAGTGTTGGGAAGAATATTCAATTTTCCCACTAATTTTCTGTAATATGTGGGATCAGGTAATGGAGTTCCTTCTTTGGCTCTGAGCTCGATATTTGGATCAAGAGGAGATGTAAGTGACATAACTAAATAGGAGTCAATATTCTTTAGCAGATCCAATACAACACTTCCTCTGAGAGCAAGTACACCTCCTGGTTAATGTCAAGTATCTCTAATCCCAGAAAGTAATGCAATCCACCAATATCTTTTGATCTTAATTGTTGCTATCCAAGATGATTTTAATTGTGTAATCCTCATAATTGGTCTGTACCTGTGAGGATAACATCATCAACATAGACTGCAACAAAAACAACTAACGGAACCAAACTTTCTTTAGAAAAGTGAATCTCATGATGTGAAATATACATATCCTCTAAGTGATAAAGCTTCAGTCAACTTGCTACCATTGTCCGACTAGCTTTGTTTGAGACATAAGAACTATAAGCTTTGCATACCAAGCTTAAATCATCCACAACAAGCCCTTTGTGGCATTTCATGTATCTTCCTCGTGAATATCATCATGAAAAAAGAATTGTTTACTCAAGTTGAAACCTATCCAACCTTTTTTTAAAAGCACATGCAAATCAAAGTTCTCACAGTGGTCATTTTGGACACTGGAGATAGGTCCTTTGTATAGTCTACTACACCACTTGCCTGTGTAGCCTTTAACTACTAGCCTGGCTTTAATCTTTCATTCTGCCATCTATATTTGTTGCTTTTACCTACTTTACACACATTACAAGCCAATTGCTTTCTTCCTGCAAGGTAATCTCACAAATCCAAATTATATTTGCATAATTGCATCAAATTCTTGCATAGACCTTTTCATGCAGGACTTGACGTTCCGCTCTCTCATAAGATGAAGGCTTCACTATCATGTGCAATGTTTTCAACCACCCATTGCCTTTACTGGTGGAGGCCAATGGTCATTGGGGGTAATTGTGGTGGATGTTTGGGTGAATAAGGCATTGGCAAGAGAAGACATTGGAAATAGATTGTGTGGGTAGGAATAAGAGTTTTTAAAAGTAGGATCGAATAAATGTAATCTTTCAAATGTGATGGAAATCTTATTTTCTTCTTTTGATATCCTTTGCAGTATGGGATGAGAAGATGAGGTAGGTGAATTATGCATATTGTGAGATGGAGAAAGAGGATGAGGTGACAAATTTGAAGTAGTATTATTGCAATCTGTATTTGATTATTTCAAAGATTAGCAAGCATTGATTCAATACAATCATTAAAATCATTTGAAGAAAACTGTTCCGGAATAAGAAGGAAAGATGATATTTATCTGAAGTTAAGTGAAAGAAAATATATTTTTCAGGAAATACTACATTCCCTAGGACACATGTATCCTTTTTGTGGCAAGAATCATCACTTATCTCTTAGTTCAAAGGACAACCTACAAACCACTGAGGAGCTGGTCTAGGCTGTAGTTTATCCCTCTAAACTTTGGGTAGTGTAGGATAACATAAACAACCAAAAGATCTAAGTTGACTATAATTTGGATTTTTCTTATATAAAACCTTGTAAGGACACTTATTTTTCAGGTAGGTTGATGGAAGTCTATTTATGAGATGTGTTGCTGTAAGTATGCATTCTTCCCAGTATTTCATGGGAAATTTTGATTGGAATAGGAGAGCTCTTGCTGTTTCCGATAAGTATTTATGCTTCCTTTCCACTATGCTATTTTGTTGGGTGGTATAGGACAAACTATTTTGATGGATAATTTTGGATTGAAGAAAAGTTTTGGTTTCATTGGTTGGTAAACCGCTAGTCCATTGGGTTGATCTTACACTTGATTGTGGTTTGGAAATTGATTTTCTGCCATAATCACAAGTTTTTAAGAATTGTAAAACATTACTTTTTGGCTCAACAATGAGTCAAAAATAAATATACTAAAATTCATCTACCACGGTGATGAAAAATTTATAGTGTCATGGGTAGGTGTTGTAAGGGTCCCACATATCAAACATAGAGGAGTTAAAAATGAATTAGAGTGGGATACTTTAAACTAAAAGATAATCTCTCTTGTCTTGTCATATAGCAAATTGTACACATAAATGACTGTTTGTTTGAAAAACTGGCTGACATTATAGGTATTCTCCTCATTTTTGCATAAGGCACATGACCAAGTCTATTCTGTCACAGTAAGTCTACAACATGTTTAGTAGAGATAGTGTTAGAAGTGGAAGAACACACAAGTGGATCAGTACATTTATTTGTAAAGCAAGGATAACATTCAGCAGAAATGATTTCAGTAGAAATATTTTTACCATGTAAAACTTTATTTGACGCCTTACTCTTATACTAGACAAGAAGGAATTTGACTACTGTGAGACATACAACAACACGGGGTGAATGTAGCCAGGGTTTTTCAGACATTGAAAAAGAAAATAAAGGTCCTCTTGCCTACTACCAGCACATGAGGCCTCTGCAATGACGTGGACCTGTAGTCAAAAGGAGACACTAGTGAATAAGACTATACAACTCATAGAAAGAGTCAGGAATAAACTAAAACTAGATTATTACAAGAAGGTGCATAAATACAATTGTGAAACAATTCAGAATGATCAATACATCACCCAATTCTGTACCCTAAACTTTATATCCATTAGGCAAAAAAAACAAAGCATAGGGGGTAAGGCATGGTTTGGAAGTTAGTTAATGAAGATCTGTTAAAGGTTATATGGTTTGATGCCCGCGAGTCAATGATCCACAAGTCAGCACTTGATTTAAAACATTCACATGAAGGATTACCAAAATCAACAGAGGAAGAACATATTACAATACCTGCAAAATTCACAGAACCAACATCCTTGTTTGAATTAGTTGAATCAGCTCTTAAATCAAAAATTCTGCAAGAGTTTCATCATATCATATTGATCTTTAGTGACTGTGGTCTTTTGGCTATGATTACCCTGTGAAAAATCTTCTCCTTGTGCATATATCATATCATCAGAAGATCCATGCACATTAGCTACAACTCTCTTTCCCTTACATTCATGATTGTTGTTCTGTCTAGCATGAGATTCATTGTTCCTGTTATCCTGATTGGGATATCCAATTAACTTGTAGCATTTTTCCTGATATGTCCTGTCTTTTTTCAGTAACTACAAAACATAGCACTCCTATTGCTACTGTTACCTGAGTAATAGTTGGATCCTCCATAACTGTTGTTATTTCCCGAAGTGTTATTATTTCCAGAGTAGTTATCATTAGAGAATGATGTCTTGTAGTTCCTTCCTGTTTGATCCCTTTTCATTTATTGTTAGAAGAAATTTTAATTCCCCCGAAGTTGATTCTATCAGGAATTCGATTAAAAGGTTTGAATTATCTCTGGTTTCCTTCTTGAATCAAAAAGAGTAATCTTGCGCCTTGATGGAAGATGATTCATCATAGCATATTACCTCTTTATCACAGCATCCACTTCATTCTCCCCATTAAAAACTGTATTAAACGTCGATACCTGTTCTGTTTAGGCAACCCATTCTTAGCTCCCACAAGTGCAAGCACAAGACATTGATTCTTACATTTCAAAGTATTCAATTCTTCAAAGTTTTTAATTCTAGTGTCATTAGACCGTGATATACAAACAAAAATTCCCGTGTGTGAGATTCATTATTTCCTTTTGATACTGATATAAACTGTGACTCCATTCGGTGATCATACCAATCTTCACTTCTTTCCAAAGCTCCACCTAAATCATAACATATTCTACACTATCGAATTTCATTACATGAAGAATTAAGATCCAGGAAGTTACCATATTATCTACAATCTCTGGCAATTGACGTGAAGACTTGAATTTGCAAGCTGGTTTAGCACAACTACCATCGATGAATCCGAACTTGTTCTTCAACTGATAAAACTTCGCATAATCCCTTCTTGCCAGGATCTATATCCTTTTCCATCGAATTGAACTAGAACCAGTACCATTCCAGGACTGTCGGAGGGATATACCTTACTTTACGTATCACCATTAATAGAAGTTCTTTGTGTTGGAGGAACATTTTCAGCACATGTCATGATAGAGAATAAACTAGAAAAAGAAACAAAAGTTCAGATCAGAATCAACGAGAGCAACTTAGCTCTGTTACCATATCAAATTACTCAACAGTGGTGATCATCTACACCAAAAACAGTATAGAATCCATAGTAGGCAATTGAGAAGAAACAGTTCACAGAATCTGTATTTTAAAAAATGTAAACTCACACATTTTGTATTGATTATTTCATTATATATACAAGAGTGTGAAATCGACAGTTGTATCCAACTAAGCAAAAATGGAATATGTGAAAACTAACTAACTCTCTAATTTCCTAACTAACTTGATGTAACAACTAACTAATAGTCTAACTAACGAACTATCTAATAGTAATTAATATTCTGTTAACTGCAACATAATTATATTGTTAATACAAATCAATTCATAGATTTTTTGGCAAATAAGAGCCACAATATGCTAACACACACACAAAAATATTATTATTATTAGTACTTTACTTTATTCTTCTTATTTATGTTTTTTTTATATGTAAGAACCATATCATTTCATTGTTCATTGATAAATTGAATTTGATTCTTTGTTAAGGAATAATGTAGAACTACTGACATCACATGTTTAAACAATAACAAACCTAACAGGGGCAAATAGAGATCTACTTAAATTTTGAATTTCAAAAAATATATGAGTTTCACATTTTAGGCATTATCAAAATTTGGCTAGACAAAGAAGGTGATACAATTAGAGATTCCAACATTGATTTCCCTGGCTAAGTTCATAATATTCATGTTGTTCTTATAAAGTATTGGAAAACATCAAGTTATGTTTTAGTCATTTATTCTTCAATTAATTTGGATAGAGGTTAAAATTAATTATATTATCAAAAAGTAGTTTAAAGTACATGATGTCTACAGTTAATTTATCAGGTCTCAGGTTACTTTCCTTTAATTTAGTTAGTTTCTCAAAGTTCCAGAAATAATGATATAATACAAGTTGTAACATCATTTTTGTTTGTTTATATTTGTTTTTGAATTACCAAATAATTAGTCAATAAAGATCATTTTAGTTTAGTATTTAGGAGTAAGAATTGTTCATATTTGATTTTACTCTTCAATTTTATTGATGGAGTCTATGTGCTTTTGGAGTAGTGAAATCTGAAGGAAGAACTTCTTACACTACTTAAGTGTTTGATGAAATAGCCAAAACAATTAAGCAGTTTTTTGTTTTAAATATTAAGACGATTTTACTTTGAATAACTAATCTTGCACATGATTTATGCACCTACGTATGTCTTAAATAATTATGTAAAAAAAATCTTACCAGTAATACATCATCAATTATATAATTTATTTGGTATTCATTGAATAGGCGTAGTGATTAATAAAGTATTTTGAAATTGACTAATTAAAAATTTGGTTAAATCTATACTACTAGAATGTGATTACTTTGACAACGCTTATGTTAAGCAACGGTTATTACTATCGTAGCAAATAGCTCACCATTACAACGGTTATAACGTGGCCAAGTCTCCTTGAAATCTGATAGAAAACCAATTCTTAAACTAAAATTATTGAATTCATCCCCTATAACCGTTCCTATTAGAGAATATATAAGCACAAGTTTTAGAATTGTTGTGATAAATAACTCTATGGTAACGGTTATTTTTAGAAAAATAATTCTTACTTTTAGCCCTAAATATATATCCCTCCTAAAAAATATATTTCCTTCCAATATAATTTGGCAAGATATATTAGTCCCTTATTAAAATGTAAAAGAAAAAGAACAAACCCTTATTTCCAGAAACTTTCATCTAAGCGATGTGAGAGAGTGCTTCAAGGAATTTCTGAAGCTTTTGTTGAGAAAACGAGATCTCTAGGTGAAGCTCGTTGAGGAAAACAACAAAGAACAACCAGCTCATTCTTTTTGGTAAGTTTTTGAGGTTCGACTACGAATTCGTCTTAAAGGTGAATAATGTTTAAGTTTTATATACTAGTTCATGATTTCTAAGTCCCCATTGAATTATTTTTGAAAAATCTTAAAGAATAATATATGGGTAAGTCTTAAATCTATGTTATTTGCTTTAATATAGGTAGTGTATAGACTTCCCCTGTTTGCTTATGTGATATACATTGAAACGGAAAAGGAAAACACTCCGAATTTAAAGTTACAGTTGAGTATTTAGGGTTAAACATGAAGTGGATTTAGGGTTAAACTTGAAGAGGATTTGGGATTGAGTAACGTTGTACTTCAAACATTAATGACTTTATGTTATGGTGTTATTAGCAAGAGGACTTCACTATGCCTAATGACTTTAAGATAAGCTAGATGCTATTGCTATGCCCTCTTTATTGTTTAAAGGTGTTCTTGTCTTTATTGAACGAATTTGATGCAAATCTTTGAGGATATGGTTATAAAAAATATTTATTTATATTGTAGAAGACACATAAAAGATACAAGAAAGCCAACCTCTTGATAAAGTAGAACTGTACAAGAATCAATTAGAAACCTTTCTGTGTTCTAGTAAATATAGAAGTCGTACCTGTGTGCATTTTACATACTAATAAGTAAACAGGATAAGAAATCTAGTGATTCAATGAACAGGTCTTGCAGTTCGATTAGTACACCAAATAGCCTAAAAGAACCATAAATTACCTTCCTGGAATCTTTTTGGTGGATGTGTGAAGGATTTGGAAGATATCTTATCAGTTGCATCAAAATCTTCCAGTTCTTTGCTTTTCCTCCAAATCAGAACAATTAAGATAAACAATTGTAACTACTATGCCAATGACTGGAAATAATGTAAGGTGGTAAGAATGGTTTTTTGCGTGTGTTCATGCTTTTTTCGTGTGTTCATGCTTCTCTGTCTCACTGTCACAACATGGGCACTGCATGTCGAATCTAGTTACAAGAAACCGTTTTTTTTATACTAAGCTAGTAAAAATGTAAACATATCACTAAAATTACATTAAAAAACACTTGCCAATCCTTAAAAGAAACTAAGAATGGGGTAAACTCTATCGTAAACAAAAAGAGCAATACATAAAAAAGATGTGCAACTCCCTGCTTAATTGTTCGCTGGAGTCTTTGTGCAAGTGCAAGGTGAAACCTGTTTTTGCTGCTAGCAAGCAGTTGTCAGTAGAGTAGAATTGCCGATGTTATTCATTCATTGCGAAGATTATTTTTAGATGTGTTGAAAAGTATTATAGCAACAGCTAAAGAATGTATAATTACATGAGCCTTGTCGAAATTTGAATTCACAAAAATAGGCACCTTCACATTTTATATATTATCTTAAGAATTGGGTGCTACTTGAAGAATCTATCTGCTTTTGAAAAGGTAAACATCCATATAATAAAGAAATCTTTTAAAAGATGATAAAAACATAGAACTAAAAATACTAAATAGATAGTCACTAGATTATTCTCTTGTGCTCATTGCTATCGGTCAAACACTACAGTTGAATACTTTATATGTATGTAGTGTTAATGGCTTAGCCAACCCATCGGTGTGTGTTTTTATTTAAAGAGAATAAGCAGTTGTTACTGTTTGTCCTAATTACGTTTTCCATGTGAAAACACATATATGTTTACTTTTTAGAATAATGAAATGGTTGCTAGAATTAAAACAAAAAATAATGATTGATAGTTATTTGCTTGTTTTTGATGCAGTCGTGCAATATGGTGTGACTACTTTAAATTTTGTTCAAGAAGCACCGACAAGAGATATACACTTTCGGCAACTGAATTTCCTAATGTAAGGAAAATATGCTTGAGCTTGCCCTTATTGCTAGGTTAATCGATGTTATTTTCTCTAATAATAGGTCTGCCATATAATTTATATCTTTTCTCTAAATATAGGTCTGCATATAATCTATGTATTTTCTTAATCTAGGTTGTGCCCTTTTGCTTCGAAATTGTTAGAGTGAACTTTGCTTATTCATTGAAGTAAGTTTCTTAAATTGGTAGAATCTTCTAATTAAAACTTTAAATTTTCCATTGGGATCTTACTATTAATGTTGTCAATTTTTTGTGTTTGAATTGTATGAAGGTTTGATATTCGACTAAATCTAAAGTTCGAAAGGTTAAGTAATGAGATCTTGCTTGTACTATGAATGATTGACTTCAATTTTTTGGCTCATGTCATGTAGGATATATATTCATGGATTTGAGAGATAAAAGTTTGAAATTGAATCTCCGAAGGTCACCAATAAATTTATATTCATTGCGTTAATAGTTCCTGAAAAGCAATTTGAACGGGTTTCCACGGGAAATGAAAATATTGTATCCTTGTAAGAAAGTGTTTTACTAGTTAATTGGCAGTGATCGAGATATGGTGGAGGATTCACTTGGTTGTCATTGGATTTATTCAGGATACACCAAATGGGTTTTTCATGGAGAATGATTTTCCTCAAGAACTACGACCAAATCCAACCAATGACTGAAGGACGCTTCTAACATTCATGACGAAATTGATAGACTACGTTCATGATACTTTTAGAGATGTAGTAGATGAACAGAGGACATGAAGGAGTGAGAGAGGAGGCCACCTGAAGATGCAAAGAACATTTTTAAATAGTGGAGGAGGGGAAGAAGAGGTTGTATCCGGGGTGTAAGATTTTTCTAAGTTGAGGTTTTGCATCCGATATACTTGTTTAAATGCTCACAAGTTGGAATGATATGGCCTTTTCAGATTTGTTGGACTTGGTTAAGAGAGGCGTTTCCATTTGCTCAGATACCCGAGTCCTTTACAAGCAAAAAAAGTCCTAAAAGATTGGGTCTTCATTAGAGAAAAATCATGCTTTTCACTAACAATTGAATGTTATTTTCGGAATGACAATGCAAAGTTAGATAATTGCTCTGTTGTGGAGCTTCAAGATGGAAGAATGTTCGTAATGGACTTAAACTATAAGGTCAATTAAATCCCATGAAGGTTTTTGGGGGACCTTTTCTGGAAAATCCTAGACTTCAATTTAGGATATTCAGGTGTTCTAAACATATGAAGATATTGAAATGGCATGATCACTGAACGACTAAAGATGGAAATTTAAGTCATTTTAACATTTGGAGGTGTGACAAATATATATAAAAAAAAATTACAATATGCGAAGGTTTGCAGGACTAAAATCTATTTAAGATAAGTTAAAAATGAATTGAATAAGTCAAGGAATCAAAAGTAGGTTCACAATACTTTTTATTTTTTGACTTAAAAATCATTCCATTTTGTCTTTTTATTATTAACTTAAAAGCTATTTTTAAGTGAATCTAAATTAAATGAGCTCTAAGTCATTCAAATAAAGACGTTTAAAATATTTGATGATGTAAATACGGAGAAATGAATTTTAGTTTTAGCTTAAAATATTGAGATGCAATAATATGATTTTTTTTCAAAAATAAATTTAATATTTGATGATGTAAATATGGATAAATGAATTTTAGTTTTTGCTTAAAATATTGAGATACAATAATATGATATTTTTAAAAATAAGTTTTAACTTTTAGTTATTTTCTTTTCAAAATGGCGACTTCGTGGAAAGTTGGTGAAATGCCCTCCTACACATACTATGAAGTAATTAAAACATTTACTACTTGTATTTGGCGTATATATAAAAAATTTAGTCACATGTATCTAATATATGTAACAAAGTCATTTATTATAAGATTTATTATAACAAGATTTGTCAAAGCTTCTAATCAACCTTACACCACTAACCCTAAAAAAATTCTCGATTTGAAAAAAAATAATATTTTTTTTCATTTGAAACTCAATTAACAATCAAATGATTGGATAAAGACTACATACCTACCTCGTTACTTATGAAATTTACCTCAACAAAGCTGAAATTTTTAGAAGAAATTCTGCGCACTAACAAAATATTTATGTTTATAATACTATCAAATTAAGTTGACCAACAATAACATATAACTTTACAACATGTAAAGATTATTCGCTATATATATATATAACTTAGATCCTTCTAACGAAACTAGACTAACCTCCATTTTCCTGTAGTAGGCATACAAATCTCCCACATATTCAACCCCAGCAAGCGGTTTTTTTGTATCATCGTTGTCAATATCTATTAAAGCCTCCTCAAACACATCCTCCATGTCAATCTCCACCTCCTGAAATTTGTATCGAGCATATTTTATAGAACATCAAACAAAGTAATACCACGAGAAAGTAAATTAAAAAAGAAATTTTCTAATAATTTGTTCTGACCCTTGTCATTTGGAATGATCCAGGTTGTTCCAAACACATAGGAACTGGTTGAGCTTCATTTGTGTCATGTTCCTCCAATATCGTAAAATCTCCAATAGCTAGTTTTGGTTTCTTGGTTTCCTGTTCAAAATCATTTGAGTACACTTAAAAAGAATTAAAAAAAATCAACTTTTATGTTTTAACTTTTTACGTGATATGAGATCAAATTTTTTTACCTCAAGGTAATGTTGGTGTAAGGTACCAATTTGTGTAGCACCAAATTTCCTTCATTTAAAAAGTTAATACTTTATGTATCAGCTAACTAACCAAAAATATAATTAAGCAATAGTGACATAAACATTATATTACAAAATTAAAAAAAATAAATTAAATTTGACGTTTATGGGTCTTAAACCCTCTTTGTCTAAAATCAAGAGAAAGAAAACCCCAAATAAAAATTATAAAAACGAAAATTGATTCAAAAAATAATTAATTTAAAGATGGAAAGAAGGATTACTCGCTTATTAACAACACAAGGATATGGATGAGCTCTGGACTAAATTTGGCGTAAACAAACTAAGTGCTATCTAGTTTGGTTCTCTCCCTCCAATCTTGACCTTTGTGCGTACCACCCCGTGCATTCATATATCAAAAAAAATCTTTAATTAAACAAAAAAAAAATTGTATACCAAAAATAATTTCTTGATTTAACTGGATTTGAGTCATATATATTCTATACTATGAGATTGTCACTTAATTAACTTGTCATATTTGCTGTATTTTTTTTTGTAAAAAAATTATAGTTGACCGCTAGTCACTGCATAATCTATATTCTAATTACACAAAAGTCTTCACGTAATACATAGCCGTTGGAAAAATATATCAAAATTATAAATAAAAATAAATCAAAAAAAGTTAGCCTTTTTTTCTCTATGTTAAAAAACATAATTTTCTTAAGATTTATATCATATATGTCATGACCCAAAAATGGACGTAATGACACTCATCTTATCATAAGAAACAGTTCAGTCTAAAAACCCAATAATATAGTGAATGCGGAATTAAAATGTGAATAAAATCTAATACTATAAAATACTACGACAAAAACAAGGTCAACTGTATTAAATCCCCAAAAAACCTGGTTGTCACGTGTACATACAAATGAATCAAAAAGAAAAATTAAAAGTCCATATTGACATTGTCTAGAGTAGAACAAGATCATAATTATGAGTAAGAAAGTCCGCAAAAATGACAAGCAACCATCTCACAAATCTCCATAAAAGCCTCGTACAAGGAGAAGAAAAAAATATCACAAAGGTCCATGCTAATAACCTATAAAAAATTGTAGAAGAGTACCAAATCACACGGTACTCAGTAAGTAAACATCTGGACACAAACTAAAGGGATGAAATACGGATATTCTTACACCGCAAATGAACCTCCACAACTACAACCTGCATAAAACCAGCCCAATCTAACATTTCACCCTATACAAGAACATATCTCAACAACATTCTAACAATCACATATTCTCAACAACAAGCTTCAATATTCATTCAATTACCAATCTCCACAACAACGGCAGTTCACAATATCAGCAACACACACGATAGTTCATTGATAGAGGTGACTAAATATCAAGTTACTTTCAAGCAATAGTAAAATACATAATCATAAAGAATGTCATGAGATGCAATCCAATATGACACCATGAAATGATATGCCTCAAAATACCAATTGTGCTCTCTCAACCGTATATATTGAGAGTTCATGACTCATGGGAGACTCACGAGATCCATATACCGACATGGACGATCTCCACGAGTCTGTGCGGACGATTTTAATGCACTATCATATATTAAATAAATTTCGCACGGACAATCTTCACGTGCTCAAATTATAATCATAGCTTCTCCATCTCAGAGACGATCTCCACGTGGCCAAATAATCATAACTCGATCTCAACACGAATGATCTCGACGTGTTAGATCTTTACTCATACTCAATCTCATGTCAATGCATGTGCACAATATGATATCAAATAAAGGTGATGATGAAACATCTCAATACATTAAATGTCGCTATGAGATATAATTACCTCAATTATCACAATAATATGTGTTCAGTAAAGAATATAATCACACATAATCAATAAAGTCAATAATATATCGGCTAATGCCCATATGCTTTGGCATTCTCGTATTACCAATCCTATTCTTATAGTAATAAACTTTGCTTAAAAGAATGGTACTTGACCATTTTCAATCCATCACACACTAACATTAATCGCGTTTACCTTACTATCCATTTTCATATTAGAATTAATCAAGGTGGCAA